>JAQGBJ010003947.1:0-11321 GCA_034698345.1 Sphaeridia pumilis | reverse complement strand
TTGTACTGCAGCATTGCCGACCGACACGAACTTCCAACCCAAACATCCTCCCGGTCCTTCAGCTTGATACACACCAAGAACATTCCCAAATCACGGTTCGCCTTTGATTCCGGCATTTCCAGCTCCAAGACAATTCTGTAGGGTTGACCGTACATGAGCAAGTTGGTCCTCTTGGTCAGCGTGACATTAGCTTTCGGGAAGTTGCACATTCCTTCATCTTTACGGTTGTCACACGATCGACTGCAAAAACCAACATTCGTAATTAGTTTCTATATCTTTAATGCTGTCCTAACAATGAGATCCACTCACCTGAACTGAAGGTGCACAGGCCTCGAATGCATCACAGTCGGCATGTACGAGTAGTAAAAGGTTGCATAAAGGAAAACTGACATCCACAGTATCGCCGTTACCGTGAATATCATCAAGATTGCTTTATAAACCGTTTCCCTTGCTGACACGACAAAGGTCGCTTCATTGTCCTTGTATGTCGGAAGTCCCAACAAACTAGATGCCAAGTATCCAGGCATTGTCGTCTACCTTTTCAAAATCAGTCTATTTCACTTGACTTGGATTTTCACATCCTAAAGCACAGTCATCCAGACTTGTTCCTTGTTCGAATCTAGAAAACAACAATAAAAAATATATAATTAACGATGCGATTCCAAACTATTCTGTCAGTTTCAGCAATATTTACACAAACTTACCACAGCGAAAACCAAGTTTTATTCAACCACAAACCCAACATTTAGCGATTGATTCACCACAACGTGAACTTTGAATTTATTATCACAAAATCGCAATTAATCAAGCGCGTGCTACTAAATCAGATTAATTCATCTTTTAATCACGCAATTCATCCCTATTTTTGCTTTTTATCAATATTTTTCTCCTTGACTTTTAAACTTTGTGTTTTTTGCACTTGAATAACTTTGAAATTCGCGCACTTTCTTCTCATTGGCCCTCTGCCAGGAGCAGCACGCGCATTGGCCTCCTCTCCTGCTAACCCCGCCCCGCCTCTCTTATGCACGATAATGTTTGTAAACACCGATGGCCATTCCGCTATGCTCGCCGTCCCTTTAATGCATACGCAGCCCCTGCAAAATCGACCGTATACGCAGATTTACAAACAAAGGACATGCATAATGATTTCCTCTCTCGTCTCTCTGCACATCCTAGTCAAATCCCATGCATTTTAGTCGTCTGCGAACAGCTCAAGTGTGTGCACTGCAGTTGAAATGGGCTGTCGAAATTGCAGAAATTCAAAATTCATCTGCAGTTGCACTGAAAAGTGCAATTTTTAAAAGCTGAAATGGTGAAATTTCAGTTGAAAACTTGGTAAATTAGTGAAAAAGTCGTAAGGAATTATTGCGGCTTCATCATCTGTCAAGGATTGTGTTATTGTTTTGAATTGGAACCTCCGCTCGCCGAGTAAACAAAACAATGTTTGTGTTTCAAGTTATGTTGAATTTGGCGTTTTCGATACTACTGACTAATGGTGACGGACCACCAACGAAATACCACCGCAGTTGGTGAAGACCTTTCTTGAAAATCAAACGTAATATTCATCGAGAAAATCATAAGTGTATCAGATTTTCAGGAGTTTGAAGTGCCCCATTTTCGGCGTTGTTTCTAATTGATAATCTTGAATTTGTACATAATATTTAGTGATCCATACAGTGGTCCAAGTGCTTCTGCCAGCAGCTGGGAAACTGGGAACTTTGAGCGATAAAAACTACTTGAATCTGAAACAATGATTCCGCCGGAGCCGCATAAGTGAAAATGTGAGTTGATATCAAGGATTAATGATTGAACAATATATTGAATGATGGTCGAGATCGAGCAGAAACTGGATAAAAGTAGGCCGGAAACGATAGGAAAATATCGCACAAGTACTACTTGAGGTTTTACAGTTCTGAGTAAGCTTCCGATTTTCGCAACGCTGTTTGAATTTGAAGACAGAAAATAGAATAGCCCTCGAAAGTGCTAAAAGTTAGACGTCCTTGGCTTGAAGATTGATGTGCCAAGTGAAACCAAAGGCTGCAGATAAAACCAAGTTGGCATCGATGACAAAGATTCACCGACGACGGACTAATATCTGAATATCGTTGAAGTAGTACCGAAGAACTACGCTAGAACAGCAGAATTAGCAGCTGACAAAGCATTTCAAGATATCCAAGATGAGATCAGCAGAATTTTAAGAATCGTACTTGCTGTCTACATAGCTTTTGCATTACTGTGTAAACATAAATAAGAAGGTTTTAGGAGTTGCAAGACAAAAACGAAGAAAACGTTTTGTTCGGTGAGATCGGTGCAAATTCCCATGATGGCGGATGTTCACGAATTTCTTGGGTTCAGGTATAAATGAGAAAAACATGGTGGGAATCGTATGGTCCGATGGCTGCTCGACTTTTTGTAGAAACTTGGATTTTGTGTATTCTTTTTTTACTGTTAAAGTTGCTGACGAAAGTTGTTTTTATTTTGCTCGTAGGTGAACTAGACTGAAGAAATTTTGTGTGGTCGGAAGCGGCAGAGCGGCGAAGAAGAGTGAAGAAGAAGCGCTCAAGCGCCTGGTGTTGTGGTACCGAAAAACCAAGGAAAATTTCGAAGGAAAAGTGACGTGACAACAACCGGGGTTGAAAGCCCCACAGAATCCGGCACCAACATGAGTACCAGCAAAAGTAATAGTGTTGTCGTTGCCAGCAGCGACGCTGAAAAGCGTCTAAAGGAGCTGGAGACGCTGTTCCTGAATGGACCGCTCAGGTCGAAATTCCAGTCGTTCAGCATTGAGACACTGTTGGATATCCTTGTTGTGCTGTATGATGAAGCGTGTAATTCTTCGCTTAGGCGGGAGAAGACCGTTTCGGATTTTTTACAATTCGGTAAGTTTTGAAGAACATTTTGTGCTTGGTGAAGGTCTTAATTTATCAGTGCTTCAAGTCATTTTTCATAGAAGAGTTTTAGAAGCCGGTGTGTAGAAGCTGTTTCAGCACGAGAATTTGTGGACAAAGGTTCGAAGAATGCCAAAATTGTGGATGCTGAGAGGAAAGAGTTGCTTCTTGCTTCTCGAGGAAATCATTTGCGTCTCCGCATACCATTACCCGTGTGATTGAAATAGCATTTGCGAAAAATATGCACACAGCTATGCCAAGTTCACAGGGCGTCTGCTGCAGTCGTGAATACGTGGTGACATGAATATAATTATGGGATAACGAGCTGAGGAAAATGGCAAAGCGATGGAGAAGAGGAAGAAGAAGGCGTGTGTAATCTATGTTCGACGTTGGGTCTGGATTTAGCTTCCCTTAACTGATCAACAAGAAGAGTTGAGCGGATGAACAAGATGGAACTGTGAAATTCGCAAACACGATCTTGTCGAGTCGCTAACTGAATACATGTGCTCTACTCTACTTACAGTGTGCGAAAAATCTAACCTGCATTATATATATGGCCAAGCATCGGTTTTGGAATCAGATCACCGCCGTTATAACAACAAGAACACCTTGACTCATGATGACTTGTATCGTAGGATGGAAGGCGTTCGAGAGCATAACATGACGAAGCCGACTAATAGCATTTGCCTTGGTTTTGTCGGCAGTCGGCGGTGGCAGTAGTGAAATGGCATTCAGTCTGTCAGTAGTACGGTATATACAACTATATGACACGTTTTGAAAACATTAACTTGTAAACAGTTTGTTTTAGAGCAGGAGCGAGCAACTTTCGTTATTGCGGTGAGCAGGAGAAGGAGACGAAGATACGACCAAGAATTAGCGAACTTGGCTGGGAAAAACTATTATTAGAAATTCTCACACTGCCAGCCAGTGGCAGCGCCGTGTCAAGTATGCAACAAGCTTGAAGAATGCCGAACCTGTACAGCAAAAGAAGAGCAAATATCATTAGGAGCTACGGGAGATTTACATTTAGATGAACATTTGGACGTTGCCAAAACCAAAAGTATTATTGTAGAGAAGGAGCAGTAGTAATTTCATATGCAATTCAAGACCCAAACGTGCAGATATATATACTGACAGAATGCAGAGAGCAGAACAACCTTGAGAAAGCGGATATGACGGATATCAGTCAACATTATGTTGAATATCAAATGTTGTAGTTCTCACAAACCTCCTCCACAAAGAGAACAAGCTTTGTTGGTTTTTTCAAAAAAGTCTTGTACGTTGATGGAATCTGCAAGACTTGGATGACCTACCGTTAATCATGGTTTTGAGGACGAATAATATCAAGGGAATGAGGTACATGAACTTGGTTTGAAGAAAAACAAAGACTTGCAAAAAATTTACAGTTGTTCTCATAAGGCAAGCAAGAGCAAAAGCCGTGTGGAAGGTTAAAGGTTACGTGTGTGTATTGTATCTGCAATTCACAGAGATCAAATGACGATGATGATGATGAGAAGAAGAAGAAGGTTTCAGGGATTTGTGATTGAGAAATGGCAAAGTACCTCTACGGATAATGATGCCGATATGGCGATAATCTTGAAACTCGAAGAAGCAAATGTGTGGGCAGAAACGCATGCACTTCAGATCATGTTCTTCGTTTCGTTACTGGCTCTGAATCCAACATTTGATTCATCATCAGCGTTCGCTACATTTTGTTCAGACGCTAAAGGCCCAACTTTTGACATTGTCAGAATCTTCTTTTGTTGTTGTTGCTCATGATGAGTTGCTGCAGGAGCTGATTTGTTGAGCTTGTTTCGTCTCAGCACAACAACGTTGATCAGGATGACAAGATGACTTGTAAGTGTAGCAAGCGTAGGTGGTTGTGTTGTGGTTTGAAGGCCAGCTGAAATGCAGCTCAATGAAGTCGAACTTCGGTTTTTTGATGTATTGCATTTTGGCAAAAAGCGCATACGCAAACACTAACATCCGGTTTCTAATGGAAGCGTGACGGAAGGCTTGACTAGATGGACTTTCTCTTGTTTAGTTCAGAAACGCAGCAGGACATGAGGAGGCATTAAGGCAAAATGCCGTAAGTTTACATGTTATGAAAAAGAGAAGGCTAAAAATATGAGCGTAAGAGAGCCTGCAAAAATGGCCAAAGATGGTTTCTTCTTTGTGGACTTTGTACACGTTTTGTCAGTTGTTCTGCTTTGGAAATATCTCGAATTATATGACTGATATTGAGCTCTCTTTGAATTGTGTTAGTTGAGATGATGAAATGCCGAAACGGCCGGCTGATTCCAAGTATTCAATGCTTATAAAACTGAAAATATGAGTCACTTTCTTTATATGCGCAAAGCGTAACGTACAAAGAGATTACGAAATGACGTTTGTTTCCTGTTGCGAATTGTGTGTGTTTTTGGAAACTAACTTTCGTTTACAGTCCGCCAGCCGACGCTTTGCTCTTGTTTTTCTTGGTCGTCAAATTATCAGTAGGAAGGACATGATGTCACTTTGATTATCAGATTGAAGCTAAAAATGAAATTAATTAACAGAGTTGAGGAAAAAGTCAGTGAAAAAAGTACCTGTAAGAAGCTTGGGACTTGTTGTCAGCTTCCTTGTTCATCAAAAGGAAAGGTTTTGCTACGACGTTCAATAAGTGAGCAAAGGGTTAAAAGTGCATTCATTGTTGGTAATGAGGAAGCATTGTGTTTTTGGGTATAATTTCAATGTTGTTGGAAGATGAACGTAGACGTAGAGGCTGGTGATAAATTTTGGTGCATTACATGTCAGTCAGCTGTTCGTGTGTGGATGATGCTGCTTAGGAGCTGAATGAAGATAATTGAGAGGATTGTTGCTGCAGCTCAAGAAGAGAACAAAAGTAGTAGTGAATTTAATAATATGGCAATTTGTATGATTCTGACTGTGAAGAATGAGACAGAGGAACAAGTTGAAAAAGTCTTGACAGCGGAAGGTGGTAATGAGATGAAGATGAGCGGGGAGTAAGTGCATATGATTGTAAATTGTTTGTTGTTGTCCGCTGGCAACTATACTATATGGCAGGAGTCGGATGATTGTTGTTATACGAGTTTTTGATGGAGATGGGATGACAACAATGGACAGCGAGAGGCTTGTTAGCCAGGTGAACAACAAGAAGAAGAAGAGTGAGATGATGGAATTTTCCAAAGAGTGACAGACAGAAGAAGGCAGATGCCAGATGCGTTGAATTGGGAAGAAATTGCACATGAAATTGGGAGGGAGACCTTTTGAGAAATTGTAGAGGAAGATCATAGAGGGTAATTAGAAGCCGGAGACGTGATGGATTTGACAGGTGTAACGTTATACACGGTGAGCAATTAGTTTTATTGGCGTCTATGAATGAGCAGGGTTGAGGAGTGTGAAAGTAAAAGTAATATGCGAACTTGATGTTAATTAATGGACCAACTTTTGATCAGCTGATGGCTGATGATCATAGCCAGAGGAAGAGAGTTGAGGGAGTTGTGAATGATGTTTTGAAGAGGTCTGAGGAACAGCTGATTGTTGTTGAGAATGTGCTTCCTTTTCTAATAAAACTTTTGGGGCGTAGTTTTAAGTATTTTGTTGGTTGTGATGAGGAACGAATTCGCAGCTGGATGGGTTGTAAAATTGGGAAGATTTTGATGGAATTATGTCGTGATAATGATTGTTACAGTTTGTTGAAATGATGGAAGAAACGTGAAGAAGGACAGAAGAAGGTCTCACGATTATCATGTTTTCAGAGGGGGCTCAAGTAGCTCCAGCAGAAGCCATATAAATAGGGGCTGGGAACTTGTTGGTGAAATGGGAGTCGTGTGGGTGGTGACGGGGTGATTTTGGTGCATAAAGTAGTTCACCTATTTAAAATCAAAAGAAGTTAAGAGGATCAAAGGGGGAAAGTTTGAAGGTTTGGGGGTAGGGAAGGAGATTGAAGTTTAAGTTGGTGTCGATTTTGGCTTCAAGTTTGAGTTTTTGGGCTGATTTTATTGATCCCGGCATAAATTCGCGGGCAGGTCGTGACAAGATTCGCAATGGAAACGAATTGGCAAGAATGCGATTTGGATGCAGATTGCACTTTTATGAGTGTCGAAGGTTAATTTGTTGAGATTGTGAAGAAGACAAGGTGCAAGTTATGGAAGCTCTGTGAGGTATCAGATGGAGATTTAATTGTGGAACGAAATTGTCCTTTGTTTGGCTGCTGAACTGCTGACCATGTTACGGAACGCTTAAGGACAAATGTAAAGCTGAAAAGTTGGTTGAGGTGTGCGTGGGTGGACTTTATGTTTCTTGTATGCATTTATTGACGTTTAGGACTGTGTATTAGGTTGTTTGACAAATGTACGTCGATTAAGGTGGATTTAGGCATTCATAAAAGAGCATTTGTACATGGATGTTATCACATTATACAAGGGAAGCTGTAACATTTGGCAAAAGCCACTGACTGACTGCATAGCGTGTGTATGTGTGTGGGTGGACAAGTTATCAGCTTGACGATGATTTTGCATGGGTAGAAGGAACAAAAGTAATGGCTCAAGAAGGCCAGGGCAATGAAAGTTCTAGAGATTGATGGATGTTGATTGATAGAAATCATTTGTTTTATTACCACGGCCGGCCGCTCTGCTTCTGCTACTGCCGACAAGTTGGTTGATGGGCTGACAAATGGTTTTGTGTGTAAATATGTATGTTGGGCGATTTTTTAATGAGGCTATAAAACAAGTGAGTTTGATTCAAGAAGCAAGATTGTATACAAGTTGTGGGGCTGATGATTGAGATGTGAATTTGTTGCCGACTGATCTGTTAGTTTCCGATTGATTGATTGCAGCAGGAGGAGATCAAGTGTGAAGAATGCATGTTCAGTGTGTGCATTTAGTATGGCGAATTTGCCCGAGAGCTGAGCGAGCAAGTGCGTTGATGAATACAAAAGAGATTGGGGATTTGGTGGGAAGAATGGAAGAGATTCGGAAGGCAGTTGTTCAAGTATTTTTGAAGTTGAAGGCTTGAATTGAGATTGCTGTCTGTGTGGCGTTGAAGTAAATTGTCTGCATCGATTGAATGGTTCACAGGCTTATGGTGCATGCGAATCCAGTGAGTAAATTAGATGCGTTTTAGAATTTTGGGTGCGGATGTGCTTTCAAAGAACTGCAGAGATGGAGTAATTAAATGGTAATTTGATAATTTGCGAAATCTTGTTTTTTCGCGAATATAAGATGCAAGCTAAGGGCGAATGGGGATATATTGTAAGAGGGATGAAAGTAGTGAGATTGCTATGAGTGAGGGATTGAGACTGGTTCAAGGGCTATGTTAATGGATGATTGAGCATATTTAAAAATTGCAAAAAAGGCAAGGTGCAGTTGTAATGGGAGAAGGTTTAATTGCATGTGTTGCAAAAGTGTTGCTGCAAAGTGCAGGTGTGTGTATGTGAGACTGCTGTTTGTATGTACAGTATAATTTTAACGGCGGCGCCGTTAGTGAAAGTTGAGGGTGGTAATGGAAAGTTTGGAAATGCAAGGGATACACAGTGGGGTTCAGATCAGACAGATTCTTGAGTATTGGCAATAAGTTTGCAAAATTGATTGGGATCCATGATTTACGTAGGGACGAGACTTGTTGGAGTTTGTATTTTGTAGAGCAAGGTTAAAGTTGAAATGAATGGAGAAGGATATGGGAAGTGCGGGCCATTGAGTGAAATGGGTTTGGCTCATTAATCGGACTATTAATATTAATGGGGAAGCGCAGCGCGGATGATATCGAGTATTTGTTATTGTGGCCCTGAATCAGCTGATCAGAATGTTTGGTTTCCGGTTGAATTCTATACAAGTATCTTTCACGTATTGTTCTGAAGAATGTTAGAGCATAATGTTGGAGTGCGGTTAAAACGAGATATGTTCGTGTAGAAACATTAACGGAAGATGTGGGGAGAACAGGCAAACTTTGGATCAACTATATAAGAGCGAATCATGCTTGTTGAAGACGTTGTTTTGCAAGTAAAAAACAATAAGAGGAGAGGAGAATAAAGGTAAGAAGGTTAAGGAGAAGGTTTGCAATTTGGCCGGTAATATACGGGTAATTTGGAGGTAATCAGAGGGTCGGATGGCGCGCGCAATGTTGATGATTTTATGGGAGCGTATAAGAAATATATGAGCGAGCTGACAAGCTGGTGAGCTGATGAGGATCAATTTAAAGAGGGAAAAGCCGGTATATAAGCAAGCTAAAAGCCAAGCAATAAGGTTGCAATAGAAAAGCAAGAAGGGCGCAAATGTTTAAAAAACGCTGACCGACCGGTACTGACTGGGCGGGTACAGCTGTTTTTTGTTGCTTGTTAACAGAGTGGACAGAGTGCAAGTTTTGCAGATATTAGTTTTGCGATTAAATTGACAGTTGTAGAGCTGTCATGTTTTTGTGGTAGGGAGCTGGAAGGCGAAAACTTGTAAAGAACGAGTCACTATGTCGCCCAAGGCTCGTGGACGTAATGAAGTACAACGTGGAGTGAACCAAGTTGTTTAAAAAAAGGCTTGTATTTCGTCGATGAGGAGACGAAGGAAGGCTTTGGTGATTAATGTGATGTGTGTGGGAGATGAGAGATCCCGGCGGCGGGTGCTGTTGATTCGCGAAAAAGTTTTTGGTCTTTAAAATGGCTGGGAAGAACGTAGTTTGGTAAGTCATAAATTTTGATGGGGTGGATTTGGTGCGCCTCGAGTCTGTTTTCACACGTAACATGAGAAGCGGCTGGTGTTGTTGTTGTTGTTGATCTAAATGAAGAAAAAGCCTTGGGGAAACTTGGTTGAGGAGTAAATACATATACACATGAGATTAGCAAGGAGATACAAGATTCTCAAGTGTAAAATTAAGGCGGTGGCTATTTTGTTTGGGGCGTACGAGCAGGTGTTGGTGGTGCAGTCACGTTGCAGATTGCAGATTGCAGTGACTGATAATAATCGATGAGTATTGGTGTTAATGGAGGAATGGGCAAAAGAGACCTTATTGGGATAGGGCAGGGTTGTTTAATTAAGCATGGAGGAATTTTGGAAAGAAGAAGAAGAAGTAATTGGGATTTATGGCAACCAAGAGTTATAGAGAGGTTGTTTATAGAGAGTAATTGTTTGTAAACATTGGACGGAAGTGAGAAGGGGTGTTGGGGTAGGTCGGTAGATTAAGGGAGGAGAGGAATGAGAAGGAGGATGATGAGATGGGGATGAAGCGGAAGCGAGGTAAGTGGAGAGCAGGCAGGAGAGGAGAAAGTAGCTGCGCGAGGGAGAGAGGAGGGAGTGAAAGCTGTGGGGCGAGGGGGTTGAACGGTGAGATGAGCTCACTTGTGTACCTCAAGTCCCTCCTCTCGCAGGTGGAAGAGCAGGAGGAGGAGAAGGTACGTGTTACGCACGTTGCGTGTATTTGTTGTTGTTGTTGCTGCTGCGGTGAAAGCGTGTGATGCGGCGGTTGCGGTATTTACTGTCTGAAAAGGGGCTTTCGCCTGTGTGTGGTTACAGCGTGTAATCGTGTGTATTCTGTCTATTGATCGAGAATGTAACGGCTGGCTGGCATGGAATGGTTGAATTCAGAATGACTGATGATGGTTCTTGGAGGAAAGTTGTTGTGTAGGTAGGGTTGGAATGTAGAAGGAAATTCGGTGAAATGGTGGAGGATGGTTTGGTGAAGGAAATGTAATTTGATTTTGATGACTGGAGAATAAATGTGATTTGTACAATTGAATTTCATGAATGCTGGTTGGTTGAGGGAATGTATTGATTTTTCGGCATGTTTTGACGACGACGGAGTTTTTGGCAAAGGATGAAGTTGAAGAAACAAAGATGGGAAAATAAAAGAAATGTTTTGAATGTAAAGGTAAATTATTCTCGAGTTTGTTTTGCAATGTTGAAAGACGAAATTGAACTTGTTACGGTGACAGGGATGGGGAATTTAAGCTGGGCTATAAATTCTGGCTGTAGGGGCAGATACATAAACAAAATGCACTATGCGCTATGCACTAAGCGAGTGCAGTACGAGTGCACTCTGTGTTTTTTACTGTGAGAAATGCAGTTTGCGGGGGCGGATGTACATTGGGGCTGGAGGGAAATTCCGAAAGTTTTTGCTCGTGATGCAGCAGGACCAGCAGCTTTAAAGCGACTTGAAGTTTTGAAGCAATAATGTTGACACTTTTAAGACTGGGTTTATATACTTTGGAGAAGAAGAAACTTGGCAATAAATACATATATAGTTTGTGCCTTGTGGCTCGGATCGTTTTAAAGAACGAGGATAAGTAAGTGCAATGTGCATTTTTGGAACGGCTGCCGGGAGGTACGTGTAAAGTGCGTGGGAGGGAAAAATATCAGTATGTATAAAATGTAGCGAGGAAAGTGTTGTAGGAAAAGACGGGAAATTGTGTGTGTTGGTGCATGAATGCAGGCGAGGCTGTAGTGGGAC
>JAQGBJ010003946.1:0-11322 GCA_034698345.1 Sphaeridia pumilis | reverse complement strand
AAAAATCAAAGCGGCTTATCTTCACGCAAGCGGAATGATGGAGACCTGAGAAGTTTTCCAACTATGAAATAGGATTAAAGGCATTTATGACGTCGGAGACTCCTTTGGCGATTTTGGAAGTGCGAGTTTGGTAAGAATCTGACGTCGTTGCTGATATACGAGTTATACAAACTGACTCAAAAAAGAGCTACAAGACTTGAAGACCATTCCGAAATCTGGCTGGCGGACTGGCGGCAAAAGCCGGACTTTGTGTTTGAAGTTTAGCCAAGTCGGAAAAATCTCACTGGAAATGACAGAGAAAAGTGATATCAGAGTTAAGCGGGCTGACGCCATTTTGAACTTTAGTTTTGTCTTCCGGGAGATTATGTGAAGAAAGTATTTAAACTGAAGATCATGGACAAAGGTCGCCGGCGGTTCTGATATGATATTAGAGCTTGTTTTGATTTAATTCTGTCGAGTTACATTTCGAAGGTCCAAAAAATACAGAGTCAACAAAAATCCTCCTTACTAAAGCAAGTAATCTTTTATTTAGCTCTTTAAATCCGAATTTTGCTTCACTATTCAGCAAATATTCAAAGAATAGTTTTACCTGCCATCTAGTGACTACATTTTGTATCATGCGTATTCCCTCCCTATGCACCTGTGGACTGTGGTAGATATCCTTGGGTGAAGCGGGATAAAATTGGATGCTTAAATATTCGAGCTTTGAAGTTTGTGACGATCGACAAAAGATTCCTAAAAGTTTCTGCGAGATTTCCAAAATCCTCGATAAGCTTCAATTGAATTTGCAGTTGTCAAAAGTGAAACATATGTGTACGACAGTATTTTGATTTCGAAGAAGGCGTTGACGATTAGATGGTGTAAATAGGTGAGGAAGGAGGAGGAGATTTCAAAATAACCCTGAAAATGAGAATGAGACGGAATAGTAAACAACAGTTGAAATTACAGCTATATAACGTTATTATTACTCTTCCATTACAGAATAGTTTGATCAGATGATCAGCCTGGGCCTGCAGGTGCCATGAATCCCACGAAATCAGACCCCTGGGCAGGGGACCTGGAAAAGCCTGAAAACAAGGGTGTTGTAGATTTTCTCCGTTCAATGCCGCCGGATGAAGTTATGGCCCTAGTTCGAACCATTACAGCTGGCTTGGTAGCACCTCAAGACCCTGATGGTTAGTATTGTCGAATAGCGGACAACTAAACTGGTTAATGCTTTTGACAATCTGCAATGTTTAACTCATCCGTTTTGTTGTTTACAGAAGCAATTTCTGTGATCCTACACTTCTCCGACGGTGTTTCGCTGCTGAACCGAAAACGAGTCAAGAAAGAGTACCTGGCCGCTTATTTGATTTCCGAAAGAGTCAGATTTTCACCACAATCCGACAAGTCAAAACTGTGCAATCTGATCCTTGCCCATTGGAGCCAAAATGGTCGAGGGATGTCAGAAAATCCTGCCGCTATCACAGCCAGAAGTTCCGGTACTGACCTTAATGCCAATTCACGAACTGGTCCTACTGTCACATCTCCTACTGATTTCAACGAGTCCAATGTCACAATGTACAGTAACACATATGTGAGCTCAACTTGCACAACCGCGGTAGTTTTCGAGGAAGTGCAAATGGCAGAAGATCCCATGGAGCGAAGTCTTCGTCGTCAACAGCGCATCCGCACCGGTATAGAATTGGGCTACGAATTCGCAAAGTGGTTCTACACAAGACTGAATACCTTAGATGACTTCATCCCTGGACACTTCTGGAGTGACTGCAGTTTCAGCATGCTTCTACAAACAAATGGGGAAACGAAGTCCTTCAGCGTCGCCAACAATGGTGCTCAAGTACATGCTCTACTGACGAGAATTGTACAGGAAGAAAAAGTTGGGCTAAATCCTAACACTTTGCACGGATCCGGGGTCCATGGCAAGCTGAATCCACATGGATTAGGTCAAGTTGCAGTGTGCGGAACGGTTCATAAAGGCCCAGCAGTGTACGGCGTCTTTGAGCAAACCTTTGGACTTATCAAGGATCCCACGGACCAAAACAACTTCAAGATCAAATTCTCTACTTTGAAGATTCGGGAAGCTGGTGGTGGATTTCTACAACTTGGTTCAAACGGGGCAGGAGCGATAGAGCCAGCTCCCAGCCTAAGTATCGAAGTACTAGAAGAGCTAGAAGAGGATGATTGATTCTTGCTTCATTGTATCGTCCGCTACTTTTACTGAGATTTGACCGAACTTAAAGAAAGTATTTTTAAATAGCTCCTTCTAGTCCATCAGCAATGCCTTAAATTACTGTTTGGAGCCTAAGATATGTATTTTCAATGTGTATACTCAAACTTGATTTTTATTCTCAACTATGCGTTCGTAACGAACCTGTACTGTTAAAATAATATAACCCTTTTATTTTATTCCACCAAGTAAAATGTCAACCCTTCACAATACGGAAGCAAGTAAAGAGCTCACTAAAATTAGAAAACATAGATTTTGTTAATTTTCCACTAAAGTACTTAATACAAGTTCGTAAGCACTATGAAGCTAACTTTCAATTTGAAA
The DNA here is from genome assembly GCA_034698345.1 of Sphaeridia pumilis. Lineage (NCBI taxonomy): Eukaryota > Metazoa > Arthropoda > Collembola > Symphypleona > Sminthurididae > Sphaeridia > Sphaeridia pumilis. The sequence continues at coordinate 8,771 of JAQGBJ010003946.1, read as the reverse complement.
AAGTTTAAACAAAGCCACGTTTAAGAAAAGGAGCTAATGAAATGTCTTGAAACTTGATAAATTGCTTTTTATATTATCAACATGAGGAAGGAACTCTAATATAGGAACAGCTATTACCGGCTACGGTTACAACTCTGTTGCTAACGTGTACTACTTGACATCTCAGTTGATTTGTACATGACAACAACACCAATCTTACCCGAAATAGCACCAAGCTTCAGCTTTCTTCTTCCTTTCTTATTATTATTACAGTCATCAAAAGTGACTATGCCACTACAGGTACGGCTACATCACATTGAAATCCAATGAGCACTACAGTACCAGCTGCCTTCACCCAATCGGCGTGCCGCCACTACATTTTCTTCTTGTCAAAACCTTCGTCTTACCAATTAGTCAGCATAGACAATTATTGTAACTTTAAATGGGAATGCATCGATCACGAGCGATTGTTCCAATTATTATTGAACACCCAGCATGATTTGTATCGTTTCATTTTGTAGTACTTTTAGGTCAATTCATCAAAATATTAGTAGTACATCCAAAGACCTCTTTTTTTAATCGTAGCTTTCAGATTCCTGCTGAACTATATTCATCCTCCTGGGGCTCTTGACTTTCATGGCAGCGACGTGAGGGCTGTGTACTGGAAGCGCATGGAGGAGATGAATTGGGCTCTTCCGCTGAGGCACCAGGCCCAGTTCCTTCTTGATATAGCGAGCAATCAAGGTTTGAGGCCGCATTTGCCATTCGTTCAAAACTTCCTTGGGCGCTAGAACCTGCAGAAGTTCCACAAAAATTCAAGTTGCATGATACACTTATCAAAGACTGTTGTAGAAAGTCTGTTCATCCACTACTAACCTGATCTCCCTTCATACGGTCAACAATAGAGACACAAACAACAGCAGCTCTGATTCCAGCATGGTGAGTCAGCGCTGCAAACGCCAAAGACTCCATTTCGATGTTGGTGACTCCAGCTCGGTTGAGTTCGCAAATGTACGCCATTTTCTCCTTCTCCGAATAATCGCCTACAAACAAGGACACGAAAAATCAATCTTTCTCTGAAGCAACTCAAGCTCGAACAAGACAAGATCTTATCAAGCGTATTGTAAGCTGTTAATTGAATAATATTGATTTTTTGGCACTTACAGATGGCCCCATCAAGCCGAGCTTGTCCTGTAACAATAACAAACATCAACGTTAGAAATGTTGGTACAAGGAAGCTGGATTTTTTCAACAGCTGGACGAAATGTAAGTACTGCAGCGGCACTTGGGCCGCTTAACTGTTCATTTGGGACTCTTTTAAAAATACGTATACGTACCTTCGTAGAAATCGTCAGTACACATGGTCCTGCCTGTAACAGTTTCATAAGCGTCTTGACTTTCGGTTGCCAAGCCCATGAGGTCGTCCCGAAGGCGTTTGTCTAGCTTTGATGGTCTTCGGACTTTTTTGCCGAGAACGCACTAGAAGAAACGAGAGAAAGAGATTTGGCAAATGAAGGGATACTTAAAAGGCGTATTTGTGTCGTGTAGATTTTTAAAAGTTGGCACACGATTTAATCAACTTACCAGTTCGTGGTACGGCTTGAGTTCGCCGTTAAGAGCCTCTTCAGTAACGATAACATTTCCGCCTTCGATGCCGATTCCACCGCAAGTGCCGATGCGGAAAAAGACTGGATCCTTGGCTTTGGCGTGGTACATCAACTTGATTACTTCATGGAGCAAAATGGATACCGAAGGGATTCCCATTCCGTGCTGTTTGAATATGGATATTACACAGTTTTAGTGGTTAAATATTCATCAACTGCCGTAGGAGCTTTTCCTAGCACATTTGAACAAAGGATCAAAGCTTTTCAAGATTTTTCTTTCCAGCACAAAAATGTAGTAGCCTGCAGCGCGAGCTTATTCTTTGCAAAATTTGAATTATGTTTTCGCACGTACGTAAGGCTTCCAGGGTTTTTGTGAGCAAAGAAACAAAGGTGGAAATCGGCTGATAGGAAAAATGTTTTTGAAAGGCTTTGACGTAGCTTTGAATTTCATACTTACGCTGACAGACAAAACAGGCCCAACTTTGTACATGGAGTAGCGGTACGAGTACTGACTAATGTCCAGAAGCTGAGTTCCAGGTGGGATCTTGTGCCCAATTTCCCGCATTATAAAGTACGCGAATTCCTCCATGCGCTTCGGGGTTCCACCAATGCAGACAAACTGTATGGATCAAAGAAAATAGTCAAGTGTCAAATTGCCATGCATTGGCGGTTAATGCATAAATGGTTTGTTGATGAAAGCCCGTTTGGGATTCGATGCGGGATATTTTCAATAAAGCTGGAAGAACAATAGCAAACATACAGAAGAGATCTCACAAAATTTCTAGAAGTCTATTGTTCTAACGATGGAGTTTGGAATGGACTTGACTACTTGACAGTTCTGTGCATTTAATTGAATATGCTTACCCGGACATCTCGGAACATGTCAATCAAATCGTGAGATTCGCTTCCCAGCGCCAAATGGTACAGAATGTCCTGTTCCATGAGCTCGATGTGAGGGTTTCGGAGGCGAACAGTTCCATCGGAGTACCTGCGAGATTTGCAAAATTACATGTAAAACATGGCGTAAACATGGTTAATGTTTTCTTGTTTTCGCCCGCATGTTTGAGTATTCTGGACTGAACATGGAAACGTGAGAAACTTTGCTACCTTCCACACCCTTCGCATACCCAATTGTTATCCCTCGCCTCCCGTTTAAACTTCGAGTCGGCCATTCCGAGGCAAAGTTTATGAAAGTATTTGCTGCATTGCGAACAGAACAAACCTGACCTGTTCTTATGCATTTTTTGGCAAGTGGCGCAGAGCACATCGCGCTGCCCACAGGAAAATACTGGAGGAGACATTCTTGGAAAAAACTATAATTTTAAAAGTATTGGGCTTCAAGTTTGATGGAAGCAGCTTCGCAAGTATCACAAGGTTTGCTCAACTATTTCAAAGTATCTAAACAAGCAACGACGTAAGTCAAAGTTATCGCCGTCAATATTTACAAGTCATTTATATACGTTTAACCTCCAGACTTGAACCTAATGATGCTTTGATGGGCACGCAAAGCGTGTCCAGCCTGTCTAGCCGCTGACGAAACAGGTGCTTAAGTTATATATTTATCGAGGCTTCGGAACCGAAGAAGCTATAATTATATATCGTTTGATATTGTTTATAGAAAGCAAACAAAAAAATGAAACCTTGTGCCAGGCGATCCATCATCCGATGATGTATTAGCTGCCTCCTTTTCCTGACCAGCGTTTTCGGACTCTGACAAGCGTACTCCGTTTGATTGGTCTTGGCTCTCCATTGTCGGAGATATGATTCTAGCCTTTTTAATAATAGAGAGACAAACCGTGAAGGACAAAACTTGAGATGCACGTCTTGAGGTAACTTTAGAAGCTCAGAGATCTAATTGTACTGAACACTTGTCAAGTGAGACTGAACGTGAAACCTGAGAACGTATCAACTATCAACAGTATTTTTGCAGACTTTGGCAATTTAGAAAATTCGCAATTAGAAGCTATCTAGTTGTACGCAATGAATACACTGTGGAGTTGAGGAATAATAATATTATATACGCATAGCCAAGAAATGGCAAAACGCTTTGTAGATTACTTTCATACATTAAACTAAGTACCGACTTACTGAGTGACTAGTTGATTCACTCGTTACATTAAACTAGTCATTAAATTTGCCGGAATGTGAATCAAACATTCTAAGCATTCTACCGATAACCCGCAGAGTCTTTTGCTATTCCACTATCTGTATACTGTACCAGCTCAATAGCAAAAATGCTTTGTTTGTTGTTCTCGCCTTTTAACGATCCTGTTATTGCTAGTTGGCAATCGTAAATTAGTTTCGCTGGATGACATTGCTCGCAAAACACATGTTAGTGACGCTGCCACATCAAAACCTTGATTGTTTTTGCTAACTTGACCTGTGACCTACGAGCCATTAAATCTTTTTCAGTTTTGGTGACGTTCTTTGATCCGATATTATGACGCGTGACTCCTCGAGGCCTCTTGTCTTCATCATTACTGTTTGCTTTCGGCCAAAATCATCGATCAAATTATACAAATCGATTTCAAACAACATATTTGTTCCCCAATTTAAAACCTAGAAATGTAGGGCAATCATTCTTCTCTCGAACTCAAACTCAAATCAACAGAAATCCCATTCCATTTCTGAATCCAGCAAATTCAGAACGTATATATAAGCCTCCAGCCGAACCCATAACTTGTTTAATATCGGCAATATCTTATCTCATTTCTCTCTCTCTTCTCTTTCTTTCCATTAGCTTTTACATTGTGCCATAGAATTTGACTCGCTATTCAGTACGGAAAACAGAGATATCGTAAGATAATATCTTGTCGTAATGTAACATGAACGCTGGTGAAAGCATGACAGAAATGTGCCTCCTAATAACCATAAGAAAATTGCAAATTCAGCACAATTCCAAGAAGCCAGAGCAGCTGATCAAGACAAGTCTCGACGAGAATGTTTGTATCGTACAGCTAATGGCTTTTGCTTCTTATCAAGTCTGGAGGAATGTCACGTTTCGTAATATTTAATTAGTTCAGTAATTCTCATGCCTGGCGACCGACAACATCCTTGAACCTTCCATGAACTAGGTGAACTTCTGTGGATGTAGCCTTGGAGCTCAATATTTTTGCAAATATTTTTATATGCTTGTATGAGCGTATCGAAAATTGTAAATACAAAGATTATAGGGAATATTGTACTGAAAATTCGCAACTTACTCGTCAAGGTCCTCCCCGTCACGTTCCACAAGAGAAGGTTCCATTTTGGTATGGCTTGGAATTTGCTTCGGATTTACGTCCCGCGTACACTCTCGTTGAAGCTAAAAGCACTGGTCAAGGGAATGGATAGAAGAAACAGGGCCAAGTTCAGGGATGAAACAAACAAGGTTTTGACAACAACGGCCTGCCGTGTCACCACAAGGAGGTAAACAGAGAGACTGGGCTGGGTGGCTGTAGTCGATTGGAGTTTAACCAGTTGCGAATTTCGCTGGAGAAGAGCTGGCGTTCAGGAGAGGAGAAGAAGAAGTACAAGAAGAGCGCGGAGAAAATATTTTGGCAAAGGAGTGGCGTTGGTTGGCGGCAAGCGAAATGAAGGTCCCAGACTCAACAAGACATTGCCTCAATGGACTTCGGAAGAAAGAAAGCAAGTTGCTACGCTACGATGTACATGGACTGTAGAAAGTTTGCAAAAACTCGGCTTCCTTGCTATAGGTAACGGAACAACGGAAGTGAGGTACGCATTAAACAAGTATTGGTGGCAGTGGGTTAGTTTTAGAACCGCCCGAGAGAGCAGAATTTCGTAGGTTCTCTTGCCTTGGATTCAGTCTGTCAGTGGCAGCCATACAGTATATATACATGCACATCACAAACATGGAACTTTTAGAGAAGGAGCAGAGCAACGTTTGTGCAAAACTGCTAGGAGAAAGCTGGAGCAGCTGTTGGAAGGCTTGCTGGAACGAGTACGGCTTTCACCACTCGAACGGAAAGAGCGTAGAGCCGCTCGAAGTGGAGCACGACCCAGATGGATACAAATTGCTCAAGTTTTTCGATATACAGTAGGAGACGTTTCCCACGGACTGCAAAAAGTTGGGGTTCGGATGCAGTTATTGGCGGATTTGGGGAGGGGGATTTGCCATTGCGTAAGGGTCGTTTGCTCAAGGGCACGCAACGAAGTCCAATTGTGTAACAGGCGAGACACGCTTGATTCCTCTTTTTGACAACGCTTGAAGACGCCTCAATGGGGGTCGAGATGAATACTTAAATGACATACTCACGCACGAGTTCAAAAACTAGTTGGTTAAATACACGCTGCGCTTGATGGCTTTTTTTTTTGTCATTGGCTAATACGTGGTGATGGTGATTGCGAGACTCCTCAAACAAAAGGATGAACCTCCAAAGCAAAAACAAAACACGACCTCTCACCAAATTGACTCCGCAGACTCCAAGGTAACAAAAGGTACAATTTTGGCATCTTCAAAAAATTCGCACGTTCCGCTTGTTTACATTCTGCGCTCATGAAACAATAATACGTCAGAGTTGTTATATTATATATGCGCGCTGCATCTTAAAAATGCTGCTGGAAGCGCTCAAAGATGTACCTCGCGCAGGTCTTGCAGCGCGAGGCGCGCTGCAAGCGCGCCACAGTCAACCTTGAACAACGTTTATAAATTATTAACAGGTTTAGCATGTATCTTCAATATCTTGTTTAGTTTAAACACACACACACCTCTGAATTTATATTAAAGCCACTAGCGCTGCAGTTCGAGGGTCAGATTGCACTATTACCTCATCAAGAACAGGTGATCAGGAGTAGATGATCATCAGGTGATTTCTGTTTTTGTGTCAAGTTTTCCTGAACCCACAACTAATCATGGCTACCCGGGTATTTCTCCTAGTGTTTACATTTGCGTTTCAGTCAACTTGTGTTTTGGCATTGCCAAACGTAGATGGCACCCCAGTTCAAGTTTCAGTGTCTAAAGATGACACTTTGACCGAACACAAGTAAGCATAATTTTACGTCGAAACTTGTCCTTCAGTCTTTGCCTTCAATCTAACCTACAAAATTCCATTCTCAAAACAGCTCAACCCTTTGCTCTGAAAAAGGCCCTGGATATGCTTACTGGAACCAGACAAAATCCTGTCACCTTGTTGGAACTCAAGGGCCTTGCCTCGACAACTTGACAAAGTTTGTCCAATCTCCTGAAGACCGCAACATTGGCAAGTGTGTCTGCAACTTCCGCAAGGTTTGCGGTCGACCTGTGGTACAGTGGCCGGAAAATGGACGGTGCTATTTTGTATACAGTCAAGTACGTGAGAAATTACAAAATCTAATCTCGTGGGATTCTTGTGTAAATTTCAAGTGTTACAACTGCCAAATGTATCGATTCATAGGGTCCATGCAACGCGACTTCGTGGCTGACCCTCGATGATGCTCGAAGTCCCCAATGTACTCCAAACGAGTGTCTCGAAGCACAGTTGCGGTCATCAAACATTACAAGCGGCACCAATAGTTCGGAAACTTTATTACCGCCATCTTCTTTCTGGTTCTCCCACAACGGCTCCTGCTACCAGACGGGCACCAGAGGCTTCTGCGAACACCCGGAAGCTCGGCTATTCTTCCGCCAGAAGGACATAAAACCGAGTTGTAATTTTAAAGTCTTGTGCGGTCGCACAAACGGCAAGTTTTTGCGGCAGCTGATAGCCGAATGGAAATTGTACTCGTCCCGATCAGACCACAGTCGGATGTTGGGAGATGACCAGACATACACAAATACTCGAAGACTACAACTACTGTCCTAAAATCGGACTCGAAATAATACATGTAGAAGAGTTTTGAGAAAAGACGGAGAGAAGCTTTACATGGTCCGTCAATATGATTTAAGAGATTAAAGAGGACGTGCACATGTTGCCATTTCTTGAGGTTGTTGCCGCTTCTGAAGAATTTGTGATGATTTTTTCCCTTGAGAATTGCCAAGAATGGTGTTGGATATTGCACGGGATTGAAAAAGCCCTAGTAGAAGGCGCTATACCTAACTTTTGCTCCTATTGTTCTAGTTGTAAAGTTTTCTTTTGTGTTGGAATCGTTTTGTCAAAGTCTTTTTCTTTGGTGAATGTTTTCTTTGTTTTATAGAGATAAGAAGAAACTAGGAGCAAACTATAAGGTGGCGCTAAAAGTTTGAAATGTGTATATATGATGATGCAGGAAGAAAAAATTTGCAAGGAGAGGGCGTGACAGGAGCATGTGTAATGTATAAAAATAAAAGTTGAATCCTCTAATTCCATATACGTCCTGACTTGTTGTACTCCAAATACAAGTTTTTTTTCGCCATGGCAGTTTCCAGTAGTTGACCACGATACATACAATAGTTGCCAAAATTCATCCTTGTGAGTGACGGAGGTGTAAAGAATAAATCAACGCCATTATACAACTTCCCGAAATACATGAATGAAAAATCCCACTCGAAACAGGAAATGGTGGACTACCAACTGCGAGTCCTCGGCAAATATGCGAATAATTGCATGTGGGATTCACGCAATCCACATGCTTCGAGTCGAGCTCGACATTTTATTAAGTTTCTCATGTTCAGAGGACAGAGATGTTAGGAAGCTATTCGCTCGACTGCAGAACAACCCAAAACCAAGTCCCCACCCATCCAACATGTGTGATCTAAGAATATCTTATTCAACTGGGACCAGAAGCTCGCCGTAATAACTCGTTACGTAAACATACAAAAGACACATATATACGTACAAGCAGATGCATTCATCGCCGCTTCTTTGGAATTCGGAGAAAACCCATGCATAATGTGGTCCTCTGAAACAAGCTTTTGATCGGCAGCCAGCTGCTGAGCTTCAAGTCCGCTTACGCGGACCGCTAGACCGCGCTGATAGCGTCATGTGTAGAAGCGTCGTCGTGGTCGTCTTGGAAGGTAACGTCGGGATGAACGTTTAATTTAGCCTACGGAGATATGTGGCTGGTTGTAGTGCAGATGCTGTTTCTTGGTTGGATTCCGAACTGTTGGTTGTTTTCGGATCGGAAGAAGAAGAGCGAAAGGCAATGGTGTTTAGTACGGTTCACAATAGTGTAAAAAGGCGGGTTGCCAAAAAATTCCCAGCTCGGGCGACGGAGTGAGCCAAAAATCTCATTTTACTCAATCTTCATCTGCTGGCAAGTTAGCTGTCGTAAAAGCATCATTATTATTCA
>JAQGBJ010003945.1:0-11322 GCA_034698345.1 Sphaeridia pumilis | reverse complement strand
CGGTCAGTGGAGCCTGGAGGCAGCGAGAGACCGTTGCCACGAACCCATTGGACTGGAGCTCGAAGTGGGCCTTCGTCGCGACATTGGAAGACGACTTCGTTACCTGAAAGTGAATACGTACTAATTTGAAATTTTCGGTTCACGCCTATACAAAATGCCAATTTTTGAGCTTTTTCAAGAAGATAATTTCTAGTTTTTCTATACTCTTCTTACCGACTGTAGCAAAAGTAGCGTGAAACAATATAATATTTGTTTGATTGTTGTTTTTCATTAAGAAGTTTTAGATTTGAATTGCTTAAGATGACCGAGAGATGGCGCTGATGATTTAATATTTCTTACCTTGTTTTATGGACTGTTGCGGCGGATATGTCCGCAGTAGAAGTTCTCCAGCGGGTTGTTCTAGATGTCAAAAAAATGGATCAGATTCGTTAATGAAATTCTTTGGCGAAAATAAACGAGAATTGAAAACGTTAAGCTTACCTGGCCTATCAATGACGCAGTTTTCTTCATCAGAATAGTCGTTACAGTCGTAATGGTTGTCGCAAACTTTGTATTGAGGAACACATTGGTTTCTGCTTTTGCAAGCAAATTCGCCGGGGTGACAGGTGTGTCTTGGCGCTAAATTCAATAACAAGTCGTTAATTTTTAAATTCTATAATGATTTTTGCAGTAATACTTGGATGTTGTACTTACGGCATCCTTGTTCGTCGGAACCGTCGTAGCAGTCATTTCGACCGTCGCAACGCTTGGAACTTTGGATGCAGTTTCCGCCACCGCATCTGAACTCATTGGCTCGGCATACTGAAATGAACAGAATTTCATAGTTGTAGTTAAATTTTTGCATTTTAGCGCCAAAAAATTGTATCTTATAAGATTTGTTTCAACTAAGCACTCACGGTTGCAGTCTTGTTCATCACTTCCATCGGCACAATCAAACTTGGCGTCACACTGGACTGATTTGGGCACACAACCTCCTGCATGGCATGCGAATTGGAAAGAAGTGCAGTCTAAAATTTCAAAATATTGTCAAAATTCCTAGTGATTTTTTTGAAACAGTTTAAATCAAGAAAAAGCCCACTTACTGCCGCACTTGGTCTCATCCGACCGATCTTCGCAATCAAACACCTGGTCACATCGGTATTGCGCAGCGATACAGTTTCCATTGTCACACTCGAATTGATCCGGGGCGCATTTAGCTATAATAGAATATATTTAATCATTAGTTTTCAATTCTTGTTAACTCATAATTGATTAGTCTTACGGCAATTTTCCTCATCGAAGCCATCTCGACAGTCGTTTCGCCGATCACAAACATATCGTTGTTCGATACACTTGCCTTCACGGCATCGGAACGCAGTACCGGCACAAGAAGCTTCAAAATTTCAAAAATCACCATCAAAATCAAGTTTAAACTTATTGCTGTAAAAATATCAACCTTTTAAAATTCTTACTGCAATTAATTTCATCTGAACCTCCACTGCAATCATGTCGTCCGTCGCATCTCGAACTTGTGGGTATGCATCTACCGCCCTCTTCCGGACACTGGAAATAGCCGGCTGGACACGGTTGTGGTTCTGGTCCTGAAATTCACCCCCAAAAATTTGTAATTTTCTGTATTTTGTTTTTTATTCTCCCTTTAACCGCTTAAAAATCCAAAACCAAAATTATAGTGAAACAAGAATGTAACAATTTACAAAATTTGCTCATCCGAATTTCCACCAACCCAAAAGTTAGTTTTTCTCGTTACTCCAATTTAATCAAACACCACCAAACCAACTTACTGTCTTCATCACAGTACAGTTCATCAGCGCCATCTACGCAATCGTACTTGCCATCACACTTTTTGTCACCCGCCAAACAATTTCCATCGCCACACAAGACTTCGTCACCCGTACAAACACCCGCTATTTAAACCACAAACAAAAGCAAACACACGCATTATTTACACACACACACATACACGCATAGATACGACATTGAATCTCAATTAGAGTGTCAAATGTCAAATTCATCCAACAGGAAACAGGAAGAACAAGATTGAAAAAAAGACAGACACATTCAAGTATATTTTGACATACTGCAATTCACTTCATCCTCGCCGCCCTCGCAATCGGGAATGTAATCACAAAGCTTGTTGAGCTCGATGCAACCGCCATCTTCGCACTCGTACTCGTCCGAACTACAAGCAGCTGCAAGCCCACACACACAAAGCGCCAAGTTTAAATATTAAGCAACTTTAAATTTTCCAAGCTAATTTTTTGTACAAAAATCAAGACAACATACGACAATCAAACTCGTCTTCGCCATGCCGACAGTCTCTTCGTCCATTGCACCTGAAGTACTTTGGTACACATTCGCCATTGTCACATCGAAATTGCATCGAGTTACAACTTGTCCCTGCACATTTAATACAGTTAAAGCCCACACAAAACAATTTTCGTTTTTAGTCACTTTACAAAAATCCCGCCAAACAAATTCTTCGCTAGAATTTCGTCAAACCCCCAGCCCTTACCGTTTCCGCAATGTCTTGGATCTTCATCACTTCCGTCGCTACAATCGACTTCGCCGTCGCACTCCATAGGAGCATCGATGCAATTTCCATTGTTGCAGGTAAACTCCATTGCCGTGCAGCCTGGGGGAGCGCCGCAACCAATTTCATCTTGACCGCCAGGACACTGCAAGATCCGGTCGCATCGGCTTGACATCGGAACGCATGGACCTTCTTCGGTACAAGCGAATTCGTTGGCTCGGCATTTTGTACCTAAAACGTTAGAAAAAATTCGTTATTTACTTCTCATTAATATTTCAGCTCTTTTGAAACTTAATTAGATTGACTCCACAATGTGGACACATTTAAAAGCTCATTACATGGTCGTAAACCTATCCTTCTATTGCGTATAATTTATTTGGCGCCTCTGGCGACTCATCGTTAATGTATTGTTTACCGACAGAGCGCCTTTTTATTATTATTCCGTTTCGACTCATTACATGCGTTATGGCCGGCCGGGCACTTTGGTCAAATCTTGTAAACGTCACCAGGTGTAAAAACTTAATTGATCCGCGCCTTGCCACCCTCGGACAAGAACATTACATCTATTTCTTTTAAAATTTTACCTTCAAGCCTTAGGCTTTACATTTTAAAAACTACATTTCAAAACTTTTGCCTTTGGTGACTGTGTCAGGTTACAAGCTTTTAAAACAAAAATTCTGTTGTTCCGACACCAATTTCCAGCTGCACGTTTCCTCATCGAAATTCGGTTCACGTTCTGTGACCTTTCAGAACAAACAGCCATTAAAATCCCATTCAGCTTTATTGTTGGACACTCCTTTTGGCTTTAATTTTGCTACTTGACGACAAGTCTCCAGCTGCGCTTCCAATCTGCTTTAAAGATTAATTGGTCTGCACGGCACACGACCTTTTCTTGGTTTTTGTTATTGCCATTTTGCCAAAAAATTACTTACGTTCACAATCAGCCTCGTCGCTTCCATCACTGCAGTCTCGATGTCCATTGCATTTTTTGGTGTCAGGAATACATTTCCCATCGCCGCATCTGAATTCTCTATCGGTACATTGTCTGGGCGCTGTAAGCCGAACAAATTTTTATTAGCAACAATTCAAAAATCCCTCCGCAACTCTACGACGTTCAGAAGCTGAAATTGTTTTAAATTAATTTTGAAATCCCGAATAAAAATGTATTTGTAATAAACAAGCCCCCAAAAATTCAAAGCGAATTCTAACTACAAGCGAAACTTTGCAAAAATCCAGATCATCGATACATTTAATTGGCTCCACCCACACACGCACTTTTTGATATCCTGCGAATCAAAGGCACATGAACTGTGATATACTTTGCGTGACTCACGCATTTTCTCCAACATATTGAGTTCTCTGAACCCATTGAGTTTAACGGTGAGCAATCGAGTTTAACGCTTGTACTCTGTGAAATTCGCACTTGCTAATTGAATTCGTTTACTTCAAGTGTTATTTCTGCTCTGTACTCACAGAGCAATTTTGCTGTGAATCAAAACAAACCTACACCTGTAAATTTTCAGTTAGTAGTCAAAGCGCTAAAATCTTGCAATATTATTTATGTTCCATCGTTATAATTACTGCCCACCCACAAACTGTTTTTCGATACAAATATCTCATCTACCTCACGCACTTTCCTTCCGGACGCACATTTTCAATTTGTGTCTTGTTCAATAAATTTTGTGGCGGCGCGTGCATTATCGACCTGATTTTATAAAAGCTTCTGCTTCTTGGTACATTATTTGAACGTTGAAGAAACGTCTCTCTCTAACTCGGTTAGACTCTAATGGCTCTTGACAGTGTCAATATTGCCCAACTTGCCCTGTTGTCATGTGCTTTTGTTTTTGCAGCGCAGCGTCCATAAGCAAACTTGAAGAGTTCAAAGCGTGCATGGGTGGCCTTGATCATATCAAAAACACACGTGGCTCTATGTCTACTGCACAAGCTCCCACGCTTGGGGGTGAAAGCATTAGGTTGAAGCGCCAACTTTAAATTTTTCGCGCCACCGCGCTTGACCTGTGACCTCGCGCGCCAAAAGTTGTTATAGGTTATTTGATGAGCCTTGGTTAAACGTGAAGTTAGTTTGATGAAAAATATAAAGTTTGGACGGAAATTAGTCACAAAATTCTTGCTAGTAAAAACACTGAAAAATTTCCAAAAATTCACTATCGTTTGACAGCTACTTACGACAATCTCTCTCGTCACTAGCGTCAGAACATTGCCGAATTCCATCACACCTTTGCACGAGTGGCAAGCAATGATCGTTGTCACAGCGAAATTCTGTGGTCTTGTTGCACACTACATTAGTCAAACGCAGTTTTTCAAAACATGCCGGCAGCAGTCAAAAATCATCCAAAGGTCAGCAACGCAAGGGTCAAAGGGCGGGAGGGCGGGAATCAAACAACATTCGAATTAAGGTCAAAAATTCTCATGATACTAACAAACGACACAGACAAAAACGACAAAATCTACACAACAACAACATTTTACGACACAAACAAAAACTACTACAAGCGACAAATACGAAAGACACACAAGCTTCGACATCGACAAAAATGTTCAACTAACCGCACATTAGTCATCTACTTGGACAAACGACGTTACAACGTTATTTTCATCCCCACAATCAAAACACTCATTGCAAAAAATTGCAAAACTCACAGCAATACTGCTCATCGCTACCATCATCGCAATCCCGTTCATCGTTGCATCGAAGCTTGAGACTGATGCATTTACCTCCATGTCGGCACCGAAACTCGCCGACGCTGCAATTATTATCTGGCAAAGCATAAACAAAAATTCATGCAATTCCCATACTTTATTCCATGCCAAAAGCTAAATCAAATCCATTTTCAGAATCCGCAAAATCACGCAACCTTTAGAAACCACGTGAAAAATTTTCGCCATTTTAATTCCCCAGGCAGTGCGACCCGTATAGCCTGACAACTTCTCATTATCAGCTCGCCTGCCAAACTCCTCCCACACATTCGCGCCAAAATTAAATTTTTGCCGCCGTTAGCCATTATCCATCCGGTACACCTGTACTTTTAAGTTTCTCAAAAATTCCCTTATTTCTGCAACCACACCTTGGCGGGACACGAAGGGTTATTTGCGTCGTCTAGCCCCGCCTCCTGTCAACTACCCATCAGATCAACAATTTTTTTCGCCAAATTCGTCCAGACACCCGCCAACTTATAAGGTAACTCCATCAATTAATAATGTAAATGAACCAAAATCACAACACGCAACAAAATTCGCAAATCATCCCCAAGCTTTTGTCTACCTGAATTTTCGTGTTTGAAACTTACACTCCTGGCCGATGGTCGGTGCAAAGTACGACTTGACGACACAGTATTTTTCATCCGAATCATCCTGATCACAATCCACCTTTCCGTCACAAAGCAAATCTCGCTGAATGCAATACTTTGATTTTTCGCATTCCCACTCAAAATTCAAACAATCTGAAGTTTTTGTACATTTGTACACGTGTTTTTACCAAAACCCCGCAGCATGAAAAAATTAAATTATCCACATGAGAAACCCTGTTACACTTTTGAATTTTACAATTTTTTTTACAAAACGTAAACAAAACCAAAGAAGGTTCAATTTTTCGACTACTACAAGAAATCAGCTTTCCAAATCCAGATAATCCACTCACGGCATCTGTATTCGTCACTCGCATCATTGCAATCAATCCGCCCGTCACATCTTTCTTCGAAGCTTATGCAAGATCCGCTCATGCACTTGAAACTATATTCTGGAGATTGAGAAGTAGAAAAAGGTGTGGAGAAACCCGCCGATTTCGCCTTATTGTCTATGCAGTTCTGTACGATTCCTAAAGCAAGACAAGAAATCACGTTCCCCGTTAGATATCATCCGGGCTCATGTCGAGAAATCATTTCATTCAATATCATCCTTTTCGCTTCAGGTAAAAATACAGCTTGTGAAAACACTATTACTTGGATCTCACATGCAAACCATGAACATACATTATTTTCATTACTGAATCGACGAAAGAAGTACTTGGATTGAAAACAAACCAAAACTCGTAATATTATTGCCTCCAGCAACTTATACGCTTAAGTATACAAAAACGGCTCTTCTTCTTTTTCCATCTTCTTCGATTCCACAAAATTCATGTGAAATGAAGCTAATAATCAACGTTATCTCAAAAACCATCTCAGTCAGTTGGCTATATTGGCTTCGCCAAACATTAATTTTGGCCATAAGATTATTCCCATATTCACAGAAAAGATACACATTCTCACAGATACAACATACACCAAAAGATTGCAATTTATTTGCCAATTGCGTGGGTGGTCCGTATGATTGAACTCGGCCAGAATCAATACAGGTGATTAGTGGTTTACCTGTACCTTATCAAGATGATTTCAAATATTCGTATATTTGTTGTGGCAATGGCAAAATCTTATGTTTCTTTTATTGCTTTTGACGTTTCTCAGGTTTAAAAAATTCGCCAGACTCGCAAACTTAATTGTAACTATACGCGTTTTAGCATTTAAAAATGTTCATTCCAGCCGATATTTTAATACTCGAACAATCGAGATTGATCCTCGCATTCTTTTGAACATTACGCATTGAACTTCTTGTCAATCCACATTTTCCAGGCTTTGGAACGACACTATGAAAACAAACACGAGCCCACAACATACCAATTTTGAAATGCTCACAAAACCTATATACAGTGAAAAGTCAAACAGAGAGCTTTAAATCAATCGTAGCTTTTTGTATCATTTTCTTATTTTCTCTCCAACTCTTCTCCAATTCCCCAAACTCGGCCAAATTCTTTTACACGCGGCCTTTCCCACAATTTCCCCTGGGCTTGAGTCCTTTAACGTGTTGTGTAAACACGGGAAGATTGTCATCATCCGATACATGTCTACACACGAGGATTTGTCCGATAACCAAGTCAACCAAGCGTTAACAACATGGCTTTATATAGACTTTAACCTGCAAACCGCCCCTACAAAATCGCTATAGCTTCGTTCCCAACCTCACACACATACAGTCAATCAATCTGAAGCTTTCTCAAATCCCCAGGATGGGATTGATAAAAAATCTCGCTGATCTCTCAGTCAGGAGTAGGAGCAGGAACGTTGTCACTTTCTTGAAACGGCAATGCATTTCTTCACCCTTTGGAAGCATTGAAATAAAAATAATGCACGCGAAACCTGAAACCGTTGATTGCATCGCACTCTCTGACACCAACCTGTGGCAAAGAGACAAAGATCGAAACCTCAGCTAAATTCTTCTCCTTTCGATTGCGTATATGTGTCAGCGAGTTCAAAGATCATTTGTCAAATTAAATTCCAGATTCCCTTGCTAAAGGGTTACGCAAGTTTTGCAGAATGTCTGGATCAGCAAATCAGCCTAATGCTCTGATTGAAAAAGTTTGATTCTGTCTCATTATATTTTACGAGAATCTCATGTCTCACAAGGATCTTGTTTCACAGTCCGGGAATCGAAGCGGCTATAGAACTAATTGTAGACGAGGTTTGAAAACTGAAGTTGCGACTATTAACATGCATACGGCTGCAGTTGCAGTAGAAGCCATCGAATTGTCAACAACGGCAACCGCAATGCATTCTTGTATGCAATTAGAGCATGTGAGTCTGTGATACGCTTCATCAGCGCACTAACAGCATTTTCACATGGAATTCTAGCGTCTACAATTAATTTATTTCACGTCCGTAACGTTTTAGTTTCGTTTCTTCTAGTTGTTCAACTCATCGCTTCCTGTCATAACAACGCCCTATTTTTCAACCTGCTCTTTTGACCTACACACACCTGAACTTGCTATAAGAAAATAACATGATTTAACACAAGGGATTTTCGAACCTCTGCTGGCCTCAACCGCCCAACTGAAGACCACCAGGAGGAGCCACCAGCTCCATAGCAGCGTCCACCACTTTTTCGGCATTTCGCAAAACACTTGATTCACTCATCCACTAAAAATTCACTCTTCACTTTTTTAAAATCGGCACTTAAATTTTCATTCTTCTGCTGAAATTTCCAAATAACTTTGCTTAAGTTTACCGGGTTTGTTCATTCTTCTGAACAGCTGATTTTCTCCAGGCGGGCATTGTTTACCTTGGAACCCGCGTGAGCAAAAGTGTAATGAGACGTTGCAATTACCACAAGCATGAGCTTTTACAGGTTTCCCTCTTTTGACTTTTCAACAGACATATACAAGACACTTGAGTCAAATTATATAGAATTTTCTCACAGTTGCGAGTTCTTTCTCTGGTTGAAATCAATATTTTTCCACTCACGGCTCTTATGGTCACTGCATATTTCTGCTCTATTAAAACGTTCTCACAGAAAACATACAAAATTAAATATGCACCTCGCATAACTAGACCACTGGACAGGGCGTATAGTAAATTACACCCAAAACCGCAACTGGACATTTCTCCAGGTTACATTAAAATTTTCCGCTCTACTTGCCACTGACTGAATTCATACGGAGGAAATCGTTGGCTACTACCTGAAATATAATTGGATGGTTCACCTGATGCCCTGATTTGATGAAATGCCAAGTCTACCGGAACCTGATAATTAATCTACTCAGTCAATCATGTGTCCAAAGTCAACAGCTCCTCATCTCCAAATCATCATCTTTTTCTAGAACACTGTGAGCCCTCTGAAACTCTAGCTCGATGGAAGTGCCCTATTTTTTCCTAGATTTTGTCTTCTACAACCTGAAGCTACGGCAATTTTCTGAACTTGACTTTCAATCAACCTCGAACCCATTACTCGTTCCATTACTCCATTATCGCCTTCGTCGCCTTTTATTGATTATCCCAAGCTTTCTTGTCTGTAAAAGCTGAACCTCCATAACAAAGTGTTGCTGAACTACAATAAGTTTTTCTTTTCGCCTACCTTGACTTTTCTACACCTTTAACCCCACATGAAAATTCGCATCAATCACTCAATTCTCCCGGCCATCAATCTCCAATATTTTTAATCACACTTTTCTTCGTATCGAACGCCAGCTAATATTTTTGTATACAGTTTCCTACAAAACCCTAGAATTTTTTGAATTATTCCAGACATCCTGGAGCTTTCGTACTTTCCCACAAACAGCTCCTCTGGAGAGTAACAATCTGTTCACAAAACATGACCCAACAATTTTATCTTAAATCTAGATACCCTTGGTCGTGACATTGTTTCCTTAACGTTCACTTTCCAGCCTTTCTTCTGTCACTCAATTCCGAAACCGCTATCAGACGACCAGAATTTCACAGGCTCTATCAGATCCTCAGCTTCCTATTAATTATTAGCAAAAACCTCAAGACACAAGAACCTACTCACTTGAAATTCCACCACCATCTTTTACTTGTCAACGTCATCCCCGGCTTATTACAGCAACATCAACAACAACAAACACTTGTTCTGATACACATCAAAAGTGTATCTGATAACTGTTGAAAAGCAGCCTCTTTCGCCACGTTACATTCCTCGTCCATGTAACAAAACACAATAACGTGTCTAAATACACTCATAATACTGTCCAAATGAAGATGAATGACGACGAGTACGTCTATCATCATTATAGCAGCCTATTCTTGACAAAATCCACCCTGATTACTATAATGGCCAAGTATATCTAGAAACCTGGAGAAATACTGAAAAGTACTAGCTGACAAGAATACTCAAAACCTGTTATTGTTGACTATTTCAGCGGGAAAAAATCCTAGTTTCAAAACTTGTAAACCGCCTGGAGAAAGTCTGAAGCTTCGCAGAAATGAACAAACCCGAAATATGTAACCAACCACTTTCACTTGGAACTGACTTGGGATCCTGACTCCACTTCTTCGATCATCCGAAGCCGATTAAAGCATCGCCGACACTAACTGCAATCAAAGCTCACCTCATCATATTATATAAACCGCGTTATGATCGGCCGAGAAGAAGAAAAAGAAGATGAGCGAGCAAAAAGAAGCAAGAGAAATGATTCCGCTTCATTGTACGATAACAAAGCATTCAGGCTTAAACATGAACAATTCTTGTTCGGCAATCTGACACAGAAGCTTCGTGCCGCCACCGCCGCCGATCCCAATTGCAATCGGTCGTGGCTCTGAATACGTTTAAACACGTTTAAAACTGCCCTGCCTTCCCATGCAGACAATTGAGGCAACCGTTTTTTGAAACTGGACCCTTTAATACAGGACGACACTTAATTTTCAAAAATCCGTGCCTCCGTAAAGTAAAGTAAAAATCCGTGCCTCCGTGCTAATGGCAAGAATTTAAAGGCTTAGCAATAAGTTGTGCAGTAAATTCTGTGACTCCGAGCTTGGTTCCAGTAATTCATATCCATCGAGCCTCAAGACATTGAGAATTCAATTATTATCCGAATCCAAAATTATCATAATCAAAACTTTTACGATATTTTCCTCAAGAGCCTACAACTTTTACCCGAAAACCTTTTCGAAACTTGACTGTCACTCCCTGGATTTCCTTGACGTGAAAATCATTCATACCCGCCAGGGGTCGACACTAATGGAGATTGAAGTTGCTATCCGCCAGCAGCTTGACCAGTGAATTATTTTCTATGGACACATCAATCCCTACTTCCCTACACCATCACATCTTCTCTTACTGGTCATCATCAATTTCTGGACATTTGCAATTTTATACAGAGCCTTGCGCCATGCGCCACCAACAATTCAATCTTTTGTACTTGATTACACACAGTGTGTGTCTGGTTTTTACCAGGTGGTTTTAACCACCTGTCCAAAACTGGTTAAAACCGTCCAAAACGAACATGC
>JAQGBJ010003944.1:0-11325 GCA_034698345.1 Sphaeridia pumilis | reverse complement strand
GCGGGAAAAGTGGTCAAGGGTCATTAGCGTAAAAGGTAGGGACAGGTAGGGTAATGCATTGCCAAAGGTAAAAGCGTACGCGAAGTGTGTATCTTACAGTACTGCTTCAGAAACTTGGTGACAAAAGCAGCGAGTTCTTCCTTCGTAACCGCGATGTTGACATGCATCAACAAAACTGCTGTAAACATATTCGCGCAAGATCCTATCATCATTGCGCTTATGAGGTCCAGCGCTCCCAGTGAATGAAGTCTGTAGAACTGGACGGCGTAAAAGACTATTTGAACAGCGAGCCGGAGCGTCTGGGCGTAAAAGAGGCGGGGCGAAGGGATCGCTTCGAATTCATGCGTCGAAGCGTTGTAGCGAATGGGACTCACGCCGAAGACAGCGCCGAAATTGTTGATGGCGCAGAAATAACGAACTAATTTCAAGTTGATCATGGCGGCGGGAAATTCAAACTTGATGTTCCTCTGGTCCTTCTTTGTTCCTCAATCGACAGTGAATGGCGCTTTCAGCTCCAACATTCCCCAAGGTCAGTATGTATTGATTGCACATCGGCAGTTTCGAAATCAAGCATGTAACAACATGTATCGTATTTATGTACTTGTCAACATAATTTCCTAATCAGCCTTAATTACTCCATTGATTAAAGCATTAATTTAAACCTTTGCGAGATGGAAAATTACTCGCACATTTTAATTAATTCTTTCACATCTTATTAAGGTAAACCTGAAGCTTGACCAGCGTCATCCCAATTCGCCTCAGGTAATTCGGAGGCTTCACAAACTTCAAATGTTGAAAAGGTCCCACCAATTTCGGAACTCCTCGAAACGGATTCCTGAAACTCCCGACACGCCCTCTGGCAAAAGACTTGCGAACGAAGATGCCCATGCAGCCCTTGGCGAGAGCAAACAAGTCCATTGTAAACTTGAGGAAGAACAATTCATAGAGCAAACTAGTGAAGGACGCAGTAGCAAAAACTGTGAACATAATCGGATGCTCCAGTAGCAAATAGTTGAACTCAATCATCGTTAAAGAGCCGCTTAAAACAATGACCGAGACCAAAACAACCTGGAAGCTCAGCACAAATGGGTTGAAGGCGTCAGTGAGATCTTGGATGATGAGCGATGCGCATGCGTACTCGTGCCACGCTTTCAAGTACGCCTCTCGGGTTTTAATGTACCTCGCGGTTTTCCTGCAAACAAGTAGCGCCATCTTTCATCTCAATTTTCAGAACTCAAGCTCACAGTTCTACAGCACCACTCACAATATCCGACGCAAATCGTACTTGACGCAAGCCAAAACCGGGAAGATAATCACTGCGGATAAAACAGCGTTCATAGCCACTATGGAATACACTTGGAATTCAAAAAGCGCGAAAAGCGCGCGAAGCGCCCAATGGTCATAGTACGGCAGAATGATCGAACTCCAATACAAAGGCTGACGAGGCCTGGCAATTGACATAAGCGTCGACCCCGTGATGATAAGAACCATGCAAAATATAAACGCTGAGAAGAGCCAAGTGAAGAAAGCGTTGATTCTTCGAGAAGTTTCCAGGTTGGACGCTTCGTGAAGCGTCCCTAAAAGAAGTTTCAAATTCTCCAATTTTTTCATTAAATAATAGATTCGGAACAAAGCTTTGGTTGACCCCTTACCGATATTCTCCCCGAACTTCGCCTTAGCATTCGCGGCCCTCAGCTTCATAACATGGACCCTGCGAGGTCCGTAGTGTCTCAAAAACCTCGTTACACAAGCGGCGAGCTCTTCCTTTGTCAGCGCC
The DNA here is from genome assembly GCA_034698345.1 of Sphaeridia pumilis. NCBI lineage: Eukaryota > Metazoa > Arthropoda > Collembola > Symphypleona > Sminthurididae > Sphaeridia > Sphaeridia pumilis. The sequence continues at coordinate 9,548 of JAQGBJ010003944.1, read as the reverse complement.
ACATTGAAGTCAATAATCAGGAGCGTTGTAAACATATTCGCGTACGACCCCAACATCATGGCGCTTATGAGGTCCAGCGTCCCCGAAGCGCCAAGTCTAGTCAACTGAACAACGTAAAATGCAACTTGCGCTGTTATTCGCAACGTCTGCAAGTAAAAATGAGCTGGAAATTGTATTGCTTCAAAGCAATGCGAAGCGTGGTTGTAGCAAATTGGATAGGCGCCGATGCGCGCGCCAAGGTTTATCACAGCGCGGAAACACCGAACCAGCTTGAGGTTTATCATGGCGACTTTCCAGCGAAAATCCACGACTTTTCTCAGCTCTTCAGGGCTCAGACAGCCCATGGGCATTAACAAAATTGCCATCCGTTTCTGTCATCAAGGTTACATATATGCATAGCTTAATGTATAATCAATGGCCCTTGTTAAATTTTAGCAATGAAAAGAGTCCATCAATGCCATCAATCAACTCAACTGTATATATCACTGATTGGCTATTGGAGCTTGCATATATTTTATGCATGTCAAGAAGAGACGTTTATGGGGCTCATTTCTTATTAATCAAGGCCTTGTTAAATACTCGCTTCAAAGGAGCTTCTTCGCGTACGAGCTGTGGAGAAAGCCGAGAGATGGCGCGGAGCGCCATCTCTCGTGCTTGCGCTACAGCTGATTCTCTTTCCTCCTCAACTCTTCATCTTCTCACCTGTTGATTGCATTTACCTGTCCAAACTCTTGAGCTCTTGTACAGTGTTTTCGATTTAGCCTCGGGCGCTTTATTTGAAACACACTGTACGACAGGTAGAAGCCTCTGTCTCGAACAAAACTGCCTTACAAGGATAATCTTTTCCTTGTACTCCTGACGATGACTCGTCCTTCTCATTGTTGTTCTTACGAGCATTGTTGAATCACATGCATCTTTGACTTTTTTCCGTACACCATTTTCCTCCTCTCTCAACAACCCAGTTACTCTCAGCATTAAACTAAATGAGAAGAAGGACGACGATGACTACAAGAGCAAAATATTCCAACAAAACTACATGTTAGCAAACGGAGCTGAGTTTCGACTAACTCACCACAATGTGAGCTTCTCATCAATTCCAAGGGTTTGGAGGAGGTTTTCGAGCACTGTCGTCTTATTCCATGTTTCCCCGTAGTGCTGAAAGGACGGCGGATGGCTTCTCTTGGTCTCGTTTGTGATTCAGGTGATTGTGTGTGAAACATTTTCAAATACAAATCTACACACCCTGCAAAAATTAAATTCCTTGGAAAACTATAAAACTACTGTTGACGGTAGGTTATTATAGTGAGTTGAAAAAAGTGCCAAGTTTTGCAATAATATTAACAGTGTCAGGAATCCTGGTAAGGAAAGCACGTCATGATGAAGAACAACGGACTTCTCAAGTGGACCTTGCATAAGAACAAGAACGGGACTTCAGGTGAGTTTTGGGTCAGCGAGTAAAAGGTCACAGGACAGCGGGGCGCGCGCGCTCGCGCGCGCGCTCCCTCTGACCTGTGCCGAGGGATGACTTCCGGTAGGTCGTTGAGGAGGTCATGTTGGCATTTATATATGACAATGATGTGAAATTCATGATAATGAGAGGCGACGGACAGGCCGGATATATATATTCAGAGTGAAAGTTTTGAGAAGAATAAATTTAATGTTTAGCTTTTGTATATACTCTTGAATTTGGATGCCTGCTGTATATAATAGAGTTGTCAAGAGTTTCACACACACATGAAAATAACGTTGATGAAGCGTGAGAGAAGATTTGAGGGAAGCGCTGCGGGACGCTGCTAATAGTAGGCATAAAATCGATGGCTTTTGAGTTCGATTGTGCAGGTGTAAATGAAGAGGATTTGTTGTGGATACTACTCGCAGGTTGCATGCTCTTTGAACGGCAAAGAAGAAGGGTGAAGGCCGGTGTCCAGTGATTTTCCATTTCAAGGCCATATAACAAGATCCAAGACGACATTTGTTTGTTTGTGTATTCGTTAAGCAAAAATGCATCTTCTGTGCATGTTGAAGGTGTCAAGCTGGAAGGTTCTTACGTGGATTTTTCAATACTTCAGACAGTCAGCTTGAGAAGATTTCAAGATGAACTTTGGACTCATGAGCCATTTCCGTTATGGTGAGGATACGTAGTATTTCCAGGAATTTTAGCGGCCGTCGAGATTCGTTGGTTCTGAGAATCGCTCGTCAGTCATATATCTCGTTGAAGTTAAACAAATCTAAACATTGCAGATCCAAAGTAAATAAGAACAAGTTACTGGCTGGCTGTGTGCCTTATTAGAATCGAAGGAAGCGATACCAAAAATGGCAAATCTAACAGCCTTAGCCAGCATGTAAGAATCGAGAAGATGCAAATTTTATTATGGACTTGTAACCCAGATTTGAGAGCAGCGCCATATCAGATGTTTATATGTTTTCTTGGATTTTGCGTTCCGTATTTGTCTTGTTGATAAAAGATTATTATGATTCCTCTTGGACACTTGTTATACTTAAGAGTGCATAGATTCTTTGAGGTCGCTGAGGATGACCTCTGACCCGTGCTTAAAATGTTGGGTCAACCACAAAGTTTGTTGATCTTTGAAGCCAAAATGGCCTAATGAAAACATGGTTTGAACTGGAATCCCATATACTAAAGCGTGAGATAGGTTGTGGTCCACTGAATAGCTTCATTCAGCAGCGTCAAAGCGTCAATATGACCTTTTCATAAGCAGCGCTGACGAATTCGAGCTCACGTAATTCTCAATGGCTATATTTGTAAGCTAATTCTCATTACTTTTTGTATTTGTTTTACAACAGGAAAGAACTGGCAACATGCTCCGGAAGCGCTGACGACGGGTCACATCGCCTACCTTGTCAAGGTAAGTTCAAAAGTGTCAAGGAATTTATAAATAACGTTCGTCATAATAATATATTCACTTCCATGATTAAAATCGTTAGGCTTGAACTAAACTAAAGAGAATCAACTTCACCTTTTGCCATTGGCTCATCAGTTCATTCAGCCAGTTCAGCTATTATTATTGCATAAAAGAAGCTAATCAGTAACCAGTAATCGGCTTATTACAAGTTTGAATTAGGATTTTTAATGCTTTGAAATAGACAGGTAGGTGGATCGTTTCTGTTGAGTGTTTTATGCTCAACTTTATGACTCAAATTACACCACCAGAGGGAGTTTAATAGGTCAACTGATAGCCGCTCTTAAAACTTTAAAACTCGATAACTCCAAACGTTGACTGAACTAAATACGCCACTTCCGTATATATTTAAACTAAAACTTGAACTGACTGAGGAAGCAAAATATCGAGTATCAGCTTACAATGTTGATGAGTCAGCAAATCCATCAGTTTCATGTATATATCAAGTTACCATATATATTCTCAGACAGGGCGTTTAAGCTGATGAATGAATTAAAAATTGAACTTTATCTTAAGGAAGGAAGAAGCTTATTAAGCTGATGCTGATGATGACAAATGTCGTTTGTCTGTCCCTTGTGTGACCTGTCCATTAACCTCAAGTCGTGGTATGATATGAACCACGTGGCTTGAGAATGGTTGATTTACACAACACACCGAAGAAGAGAAGAAGAGCACTTTAAAAAATGTTGATTTTTTGGAAAACGTGCGTATGCGTTCTATATGGCAAAATTCAAAGTCATCTTCTCGTTGAACTAAATTGAATTTGGGTTACGAGGAAAGCTGTATGACAAAGAAGAAAAAAGTGACTTGGTCATTTTTCAACTCTTTTCTGGCTCCATAAAAGGTGAAAGGTTTGATTCACAGAGTGATTTCATGTAAAAGTTGATTGACGATTTCCTCTTTGGGAATATTGAGGGAAAACAAGCTTCGTGCTGTAGCCGTTTTAGTGCAGGAGCGTTTGGTCGCAGTTATTTTTAAAGTTGTTTCTTGGGCTCATAGGCTTCTCACTCACTCAGGTGAATGAGTCAATTAGCAGAAGAAGCTTCGGCTCAATTTACCTGTGTATGTTTTATCTTACGCTTGAATAAGCTTGGACTGTGTTGTCAGAAGAAGTTGGTAAAACAGGAAAAGTCAATTTGCAGCCATTGGTTAACAAGACAAGAAGCCATTTTGTGCACACTTAACTCTTCTGGCTGATTGAGACTTCCGCTGTGTTTAAAGAAAATTGCCTTATTTCAAACTAGACTCATCCGCAAGAAAATTACATGTAAACGCTGCCAGCGTTTACACAGCTTGAGAGCTCATTTAAAGTCACATATTTCAGGGACTGATTGTCCTAATGGGAAAGATGCAGATAGTTTAGATTTCAGAATCTTTTTCGAATCTCAAATCTTATAGTCCGGAAATCCTGCTTTGACAAAGACAGCGCTGCGCTGTGCCTTTGAATTCCTGAATGCAGATTCAAGAGCTGAAGGCGCGTGATTCAAATGTATCTTTTAAAACTGACACAATTTTTGCAGACAGCGGAAGAGCGCGGCGCTATAAAAAGCGCGCGATGCAATGCGATGCGAACGCGCATCTGAAAAAGCGCCTTCAACAAAGCGCTCACACGGTTCAGGCCATTAAATTCCGTATTAAATCCAACTTTTATAATCGTGAGGCTTTTTACTATCGCTCTTTTAAATTCCGGAAACGATACAAAGAGCGTGGGAACTGGGTGAAGTGAGAGCGCAGCGCGGAGCGCTGCACTGCGCTTGCGCGCAGTGCACCCGCCAGGGCGCGCTCCCGCTCTTTAGAGAAAATTTCCAGATTAATTTATACTGTGAGATGAAAAACGTGGCGTGTTTCTAAATTAGTGGAAGATTTTGCAATTTGCGTTAATTACAAGACAATGACGAGGTTAAAATTAATATGATTTGGCAATGGTTTTGAACGGCGCACTTAGTACATTGTTAGCAGACGCTTTCGAAGCGTTGTTAAAAAGCATGTACTTGGCCAAACGAGATATTAGCGCAGGTATTAAGAGGCTATAACGAGAAAATCACATTGTTGTTTATCATATTTGGTATTCAAGGTCAGGAAGCGTTGGACTATGAAATTCATAAGAAGTCAATGATGAAGTGGAATGAATTGTATTCCTTCAGCTTTTAATCAGAAATGATAAGGATGAAGGTGTAAAAAGTGGCATTTTGATGCGCCCAGTGTGCAAAAAGCTGTGCCTGGAACACCAAAGTCCAATGCGGAAGAAGCGCTGCGCTGCTGCGCAGCGCATGCGCTTTGCGCATGTCCTGCGGTTTAAAGTGAAAAGCAACTATACGGAAGCTACATACTCAAAAGACCTTTGTCTCTCACATTGTGACTAATTGGACGACATGTGTGTTGAAGTCGTTACTGTAGCGACAATGCTGCCGTTAACGGCAGCGAAAGTAAAAGTCGATTTATATGTTTACAACAAGACGACAAGGCTAATTTCGCTCAGCTTTTGTTATTGTCGCTGCTGTAATGTGATCCAAACAGACATCAACTTTCTACACTCCAAGTTACATACTGACAAAGGCGATGAATCCAATCGGCAACAAACTGTTGCTGCTGTAATTTATATAAATCGAGTTTGGCAAAAGCAATAACGCTTAAGCGCTTACATGTGGTTTTGTGGTCACCTTTAGAAATGATAGGCCCTTTTGAGGGATTTGGTCAAGTTTGAAAAAGGTGCGTGCGCGCTGCGCTGCGCGCAGCGCGCTTTACCGAGTCTTGCAGCCAAATAATGTACATGTGATAGAAAAGTTGTTGTTGATGTACATAATTTACCGAGTGGTTGTTGCTTTGACGTAAGGGAAATTTGTTGTTGGAGCGCAGCGCAGCGCGCTGCGCTGCGCGTAGAAAGTTGGTCGAGCGAGACAGGAAGCAGCATCAGCAGAGATTGTAATCTTTTGGATGCGTAATTTGAGCAATTGAAAAATTACGTGTATAATATATCATAACATGCGAAATGTTACAACATCGATGAAACGAAATGGCGATATCGTTAGTTAGGGCATGAGGAGGAGTCGTTTGTTTATTGTTTGCTGGCATTTAGTCTATTAGATGGTAAATTACGTACAAGTTGATATGTTCAGGAAAAGGCTTCATGTTTTTGTTTACTGTCACGTTATTAGTAGCTAGCATTTTTTCAAGCTGGGAGCGAACGGATATAGGAAGACACGAAGATATTTGAGAAAGTTATATAATGACGATGATGGCGCTTCGTTTCGTGTGATTAATGACTAATAATTCGACATGGAATTGAAATTCAAGCTACTCGAAGCTCGGCGAAAGCTTCCGATTAAGAAGGGTCGAAGGTCACATCGACATGCGGAGCACTTCCGATTCAGTTTTTTTGAAGTCGTTTTTGCCGTCGAAGGCCTGCTTGGCTTTCGCGGCTTCCGAAGGTTCTCGAGTGGTCGTTGGTCAAAGAATTTCAGATTTGAGCCTTGTGGTTTCATTATTCTCAAGTTGCCGATGCTAATGTTGAACCTTCCCTTGGGAGCGCGGTACTTGAAAAAGCGCCAAAGGACCAGCTCATCGTTTATTATTCTGAGGTTGAATAATCGTTTGCTAATGGCTTTACTATACTTTGAATCGCCTTCAAAGTTCACGAGTCAAGAGTTTGGCTCAACAGTCATTGAATCAATCAAAATTCATATTAAAAGCTCTTCCAAGTTACATAAACAACATCTGAAAGCTATTGAGGCGCATGTTACAACGTTCGAATACATATCAACAAATGAGTATAGAAGCAGAAAGAAGAAGTACATCGAAATGTACTATCGCCGCCGGCCAATTCATGCATAAGATGGGATACAGCGATATTTTCGCATTATTTGCACGGACTTTTGTTGTTATTGTTTTGTTGTTATGATGATGATGATGCGAAGAGCGGATGAGATTGTTGCGTTTTTCCTCTATGGCAAAAGCTACATTGTAAACGCTGCGCTGCGCTGATCTGATCTTTGTCAATGATGCGCGAGCGATAGCAATGAACGACGAGAGAAAAGATGGACTTGTTGGTATCAGTCGGTACCAAGCGCCATGAGGTCACCCTGACCAACGCTGCGCTCCTCACCTTCTCTTCTTTGTATTCCACCATGCGCTTTTTGCCCCTCGTTCAAAAGCATGCAAAATACATAAAGGTAGAGCTTCGAGTCAATTTTCAATTTTTATATTCTGCCATCATGTCCAATGACGCTTGGTGGACGCTGCTGCCAGTCATGGACTTTGTCGATGGCTTTGAAGAGCAGATGATGATGGACGACGATAATGCGCCATATTGCCGAGATTTGAGGATGATGCTGCCATTTGACCATGGCAAGATGAAATGACAGCGCAGCGCAGCGCTACCGCGCTGCGCTACACCTGAAGAAGCGCTTGTCCGTTAAATTTTATTGACAAAGTCATCTAAGCTTCTGTTACAAGTTGTAATTTTCCGAGAATTTTTCAAAAGCGTTCGCGCTGCGCTTAACCAGAGCGTTTAAAAAACTGCACGCTTAAATCGCTGGAGGAACTGCTGACGTAATGCTGAGAAACCGGTATTTTTGCCATAGATTCTCCCGAATTCAAACGTCTCATAAAATCCGACACTTTGTCTGGTAGAGCGCTGCAGCGCGCGGAGCGCGCTGCACGCTTATGAAGTTGCAACTTTTCTCAGGTGCATAAACGCCGTTTTGGCGAACACTTGAAGTGAGTTTGCATAAGATTTTTGTAGGTCACAACTCCGCGCTTGTAACGACGCTGCGCTGCGGATGATGATGAAACTTGATGAAGGTTGAAGCACACCTGAGGCTGGGAGGCTCTGCGGTGCTAATCTGTTTACAGTTAGGTGCCTTGCACAGACGCTGCAAAAAGCTTGAAAGGACTCAAAGTATAACTCATATTAAATATACGGTACACGGCAAGAGTCAGTTGATGATGCAGAATCAGAATGATAGTCATAATGGTGCATATATTGAAAAGCGGCAAAAGATACGAGAGACAGGGATGACACGTCCCGGATTTCATCAAGCGAGTAAAACCAGGTTAGGTTTAGGTTAGTTAGGTTAGGTACACAGGCAGCGTCAAGGTAGAAATATAGTACAGTGATCATATTAATGGCGCTAAAAGGCAGGTACTTCTTTTACAATTTTGCATGACGGTAAAGGTGTGTGGGTGTGATGTGGTGAATTAGTGTAAAAACAGACGTATAAAAGCATCTGAACGTCGCGGACTTAAAATTCAATACTTAGCTGTGTGGATGGAAGGGGAAATATAATATAATGCAGAATGGCACTAAAATCAAGCATTTTAAAAATCTAACTTGAAGCTATTTCGGGCTATTCGAGCTTCCGTTTGGAGGAAAGTATTGAAGTGTGAGCAAAATTAAATAAAATGCATTTATTCATTTAACTAATGAACAATGGCGGAAGTTAAGGTTAGTTACGGATTTAATTTAATTGGTGTTTACAACGCTAGAGCACGATTTTGCAAATTCTGATGATGGCGACCGTGACTTTGAAAATATATTTGCGAGTCTGTATAATAATTAATGAGAATCAGGAATGCTGGTTCACTCGCTCAAAGACTGATTCATACAAAATCCAGTGAGCGCTTAAGCGCTACAGCGCGCTGGAGGAATAACATTGCATTTACTCGTGCACGTGGTTGGAGAGTCCAGAACCTTCAAGGAGCGGAGGACTTGACGCATGCGCGCAGCTGTCATCGAGTCCTTGCGGTTCAAAGCGCGTTTGTATGATACTGCTCACTACGAGCTACGCGCAGCGCAGCGGCTGTATTCATTGCTATAAGAACTTTAAAATTTTAAATTTTTTGATGTACTTTAGTGTACATATTTTTCTCTTCCTCTTGAAAATTTTGACAAATCTCCACACTCGATCTGAAGCTAAAACCACAGCTTAAATAAGACTAGTCACAGATATGTTAACGGAAGTTTCACGAATCCCACAGCCAGCAGCCTGTTGAATACCGTCATGAGAATATTTTTCAAGACTCTTGAGAACTGGCAGATCCTTACAAAGATTACATATGTACTTTGAGCGTCATTAACAATTTTAAACTGAAGGTTGACAAGTTGTTTTGAAGGACATAAGGAGCAAGGAACATATGCAAGGAGCTTCTTCTCTTCAAAGCAAACTGAATGCAAAACCTGTAAATTTAAACTTGGCGCTGCGCTGGACGCTGCGCGCCAGCGCGCAGCGCCGTTGCCCGCGGAGAAGTTGTGAGCTACAATACAACAGCAGCCACGAATTTTAAACTTCTGGTTTTACTCGCGCTTTTTGAAAATTATGCTATATTTTAGTGCCGTTTCATATTATATTGAGCTGTGAAGCATGGTTCTGTAGATAACAAACGAGAGAAGTTATTAATTACATACAAAACACTGAACGCATTTCGTATGCGCATTTAAACATTTACAACTTTGCTTGCGCAAATTGACAAGTACCACAACTAAACCGCTTAACTTGCGAAATTGCGAAAATGAGTGATTAGTTTGTTTTGTTTTGACTGTTCGTCTCAAGGGATTTGCTTTGCAGATGACGAACAAAAACAAACTGTTTTTGTCTTGACACCTTTGCGAAATATCCATATCCTGTCACA
>JAQGBJ010003943.1:0-11327 GCA_034698345.1 Sphaeridia pumilis | reverse complement strand
TAGCTGAAAGTGACTCTCGGGAAAGCAATGGACACAGTTGACAGGTGAAAGCTTCCTTGTTGAAAAGAAAACAACTGCTCTTCTTGGCAGGATTCTGAGTGAAAGAACACGTATAATGAAAAGCGAGTTAGGATCTAAAAACGTTTGTTGCCAGCAGATGAAGATGGAATGATGTGATGGGATTTTCTACTTTTTTCTTGTCAGCCTCAACAAGGTGTGCTTTTAGGAATTCTTTTTTTTGCAATTGTTTTGTTGTTTCAAATATTTGTTTGTTGTGCATGGCAGTAATCTATAAAAGACTGCAAAGATTCTTCCTTGAGAAGATAAAACAAATCTGTCCTTGTTTTGTTGCAATTAATTAGTTTTTTGTATACGTATGCACTAGCAATTGTCATAAACAAATCAATGTATGAAATTGCAATTAAGCTGGTTGACAGATGTGGAAATAATGGATGTAATCTGGGCCGTTAAAATCAAGATTGTTGTTTTTCTACAAGAAATTGTATAAGTTGGAGGAGCATCAAGATATATTGTGACGAGAGGTAAAAAGTTGGTGGAGGAAAAGATTGGAGAGAAAGTGCCAAAAGACTTGTTGTAGCACAAGGACCACTTTTCTTTGCCGGCATTGCATTTACGATATTGCTTGTCTATACATTCCAGTCTGGAGAGCGGCCAAGAATTAGACCTTTGGACAAACGCAGACTTTGTTCAATAAATCCTTTTGGTTCTGCTAAAAGCCAATGGGGTGTAAACGCCATGTGTGGATGTCGTAGCAGCACACGATTAAATGTTAACCTTTTTCCACTCAAAGTCGTTTCACACCCGTGAGTTGTTGAATTTACCGTTAAAATAGTAGGTTGCCGCATAAGATTACGATACAAAAACTTTTGCAAGCGCGCAAAATGAACGAGCCACTATAATTTTCAAGTATCTGTTGATTCACTTACAGGACAAAAATGCTGGTAGAAAACTCGAGAGTCACAGTCACGATGACGATTGAGGCGTTAGATAAACTGAAAGCAAGAGTCGGAGACAAGATGAATTCAAGTTTATTTAGTGACGTTCCATTCCAAGAAGAAGAAGAAGAAGAAGAAACCGAGAAAGAAATGTAGATTTTCCAAGAAAAAGAAAGTGTAGAAGTTGAAATGAACGCAGGGAAGCAGTTGGAATGTTGGAAGTTTGGTGGCGTATTTGCAGAATGAATATCGATTGGCAACTAGCGGTAGAAGAATGAATTGGAGACGTGTTAATGGGAATTGTTTCTGAGAACGAGGACAGAATCCCAAGATAAACTCAAGTCATACTGGCGAATGTATACTGAAATTTATTGGCAAGTGTAAAAGAGGAGAAAGCGCTAGAAATACGAAAAACATAATACACCGGCTCAGTCAGTCGACAACGAAGTAACTTGCGTAAATCTTAGCTCATTTCCGATATAATTTTTTCGTCATTGGCTCAGGTATTGATTTATACATCGTTGATGAATATATAAGGTACTTATGTGTACAAATTTAGCTCAAAGACTATAACATTTAAAAATTATAATTTAGAAACATGAGGTGTGAAACGTTCCATCCAGTAACTGGTGAAAGTGGCTGCTGTAGCTGTGACAGCGTCTGAGCCCTTATCAGATTCTTCTGCTTTAAGGAGTTGGACGGAATACAAAAAAGATTGCAATCTTCAAGTGGCAGACGGTCACCTAAAGAATGCTGTCGTTAGCAAGATTGCATCTTTGCTTCCAATTTTCCAAGGAGTTTTCTGGATAATGAGTTTTGTAATGGAGCTTGCGGCACGCAGAGTAGATCTACGTGTTAACACGGCAATTATACACCCGTTTTAAATTACAGGTAAACAGAATGCCACTAAAATGTAACTTGAATTTGTACACGAGTTTTGCAACCCCCGGTGTATGGTTGTGGTTTCCATCGTGGTCGAGGAGAAATTCTTTGTAGTTTGAGACGTGTAACTACACGTATGTAAACTGCAGAGTCCACAGAAACGACATGTACGGTAAAACAACTGTCAAGTCAGACTGTTCGTGATCCCACTTTGCGAACAGAATGCGGTCATTCGTGCAAACGGACAGGATTTTGTCCGTGGAGTGGCCTCAAAGGAAGGGGTTGTTCTAAATGAATGTTGGAGATTAGAGCGGTTTAAAAGAAAAAGCTTTTTAGGTTTGTATGTATTCATTCAGATGGCCTTGTCAGAGAGATAGAGGATTTTGTGTACAAAATAAATTCGAGGAGGGTAAAAAACAAAACGGTTTGATGTCTGCTGGTGGGGGGTATCGACCGTGTCCGGTGCAACAAGGATGGAAAACATGGAAACGAAATGGATACTTTGGTATTAATAGAAATAATATCCGGAAACAGGTTGAATGGATGAGGAAATATTCTTTCGCCGCAAGAGAAATACGAGCATGGGTTGGAACTGCTTCGAAGCCGTTTATCGTTTTGCAGTGTAATTTATAGTTTTACACTGTGTCATATATAATCATTTAAACTCTTCTTTTATCTCGCTAGATCCCATTTAACCCATATTGTTTTTCTTGTATCCTCCTCTGCACCAAGACCGAGTGCGGTAATTTGCAATAGTATCCGCTGTTGGACCCGGAGAAAAAGTTGAGAATTTCAACAGCTTCTTAACTTTTCCGGTTCCTCTTTGGAGCCCATGACTTTTAAACATGCCGTGCCGTCGCACTCATGATTCATGATCATTCCGTGTAAAAGCTTCTTCGGCTTTGCAGAACGGTTTGAACGTGGTGTCCACCGTCCGCGTAAGAAAACTTGGAGAACTACATTTACTTGAATGGCCACAAGGACTTTTTCTCTTCAAATCTCACAACCAGCAGGAAGGATAATACGAGCACAATCGAGCATGAGTCTTGGAGATACATCAGTTTGCAATCTCTTAAATCTCAGGACACGAAGTAGATCTTGGCACTCTGACTCGATCGAGAGAAAGATGACAATCCGAATTACCTCCACGAAGATGACTCAAGATCGACCCCTCGAAAATATTGACTTTAGAGATTTCACTCTTCTGCTACAAGAAATTAGATCTGTAAAAAAAGAGCTCAGTGTTTGGCGTCTATATATTACTAAACGATTTCCGGTAGCTAGAGCCGGACGTAAAAAACAAGAAGAGGTGGTTGTGGGTGATGATATAATAGGGAGAACATCTTGAGAAAAATACCGCCTTGACTCACCGGCTGCGGCCATTACGTTTGGGAAGTGGAGAATAGATCAAAGTAAAGAGGATTCGTTAATTATGTCGGTTGCAAAACTTTTGGGGGCTCGTAAGCGTTGTGGGTATTAAAGGGTCAGAGAATTTTTTCATGGGTTATGCAGGCAGTAGACTACCGGTCATATTTTACGTTTATGGTTGTGACGTCATGCGGAAGAGGATTTTGCAACTCGCCTCGAGTGATTTAGACGCTGCGAGCGTGGCAAAGAAAGTATACGCATTTAAGTGGATTGTGGGAACGGCTGCGAGGCAATAAAACAGAAACGGAAGTGGGCAAAAACCAATTGTGTGTATTAATCAAGGCAAAACCGGCAAACAATTCTCATCCCTCAGTCCCTCCGTCAGCTTTTATATACACACGCAAGTAAACGTTTGCTCATATACTTACTGTATATATACTTTGTATTCTGTAGCGGTCGTAATTTTGCAAGCAATGGTCATTCGCGAAATAAAATTACTCACTTGTATGCATATGAGCCTGCTAAAAATGCAATTTTGATTTCATTAAGCGCTGTCATCAACGCATGACACGAAGGAGGAGGAGGCTTCCCGTCCTCTCACGAACATGTACATAAAACACGTATTTCATGTCGACTTTATATTTTTATTTGCTCCTTGTATCCCTTTTATTCAAGCATCATTATATAAATGATCACTTCTTCTTTCTTGTGGATGGATCTAGGCAATTCAGTGTGATAGAAAAATTCAGAGTGGTTTGATTGGGCCGTTATCATCCCATTTCTGTCTTGAATGTCAAAGACAGTCATTGTTGGATACGACAAGTTGGGGAGACTGATTTTGTAGTATGGAAAGTATAAGCTGTTCATGTTGGATGTATACATAAAAGCGAGGAAAGTTTTGGCGTGAAGAGTGTTGTTGAAGGATGACGAGGTTTTTATGGGACTATGACAAACTGGGTTAGAATTGACTTGAACAAGATATTCAAGACTTTATTATCCTTTCCATGGCGTGGAAGTTGATAATGTGTTCTCTCAGGAACCAGCTTCTTTCTCCATCCAAGAGGTCCTCCGAAGACGTTGTACTTGCTTACAGAATATGAATGTAATATTTTCAAAACGGTTGATGGATTGATCTTGTAAGTTTGACATTACGACATTGTGTTCCACACAAAAAACTAGCCAGAAGTAGTGTACCATGGAGTGTATTTTATTCCTATATGCATGTTTTGCCGTCTACAATTTTTCTGCAAAATGGCGAGGAGCAAGAAAACTTTTCCTTGGCATTAATCTTGAGGCGGGTTAAATGTAGTTCATGGACTGTGTTATGATTTGGCGTGCGTCAAAAATGAACAACAAGCGTTGGGCCGTCTCATCATTCTTCGCAAACTCATTTTTCTTAATCCCCGTCCTTCACTCGGCAGGACTGGAAGATTTTCTATGCATGCAGACGTACACGGACCAACTTTCTTGTTTGTTACTCCAAGTGTAAAGTTTTGGCAGAGCCTTGTTTATATGGACTTTCTCCGCATATTGGGCAGTCCCTTTCGAAAACGGTTGTAGCCTCTTGAGAAAATCGATAATGATTTGTTTGGCGAATTTTTCTTTACTACAAGTAAAACTGGCTTCGTGGACAGTTTGGCTGAGATGAGCCGTAGTGAGATTGAAACAACACAAGGCTTGTCAACTTTATACGCTTACATCGATGCTGAACAAGAAGCGACATGTTCTTTCTTGTGTAAGTGGCTCTATAATTTTGGAATTGCAACTTTGAAGAGGTCAAATAAAGGGTTAGAGCCTCAGTAACGGGTGCAGTCGGCAAGATAAATAAGAAGAGTCGGAGGAGAGAGCCTGGCTCGAGGCTACGGTATAAAGTGGCTTATTAAAAAGTTTTATAAGGTAATTTTGGGAGGAAATTACCGGGCCTCTGAATTCAAGAGGTTGGTGCGTAAATATCCGCCGAGAAGAGAATGCAAACAGCCGCTGGGCTCTCTTGTGGTATCAGAGAGGACTGGGAATCCAAGAACGACAATGGAAATTCGCCTAATGTTATGGTGTAATAACGGGGGGATTGGTCCGACTGAAAAGACTACTATTGCATTCATAATTTCAAAAAGTTTTGTCAATACTATGAGTGGAAGTGAACACCTTGGGCGCCATTCAAATCATATTCGGTAGTGGGAATGGGCGCGCAAGTTAAAGCGTTCATGAGGGTATCATGAATGACATGATCGCACGGGCTTAAGTGATCTCTAGAGACTAGAAGCGATAACGTATAGAAAAGAGCGGCTTTAATGAGCTAATTACGCCGCGACGGAGATGAAACGATGGTGCAAGCCAGGTTAATAAAGATTGGTGACAATTTTCTAATTTCCGTTTGAAAAATAACCGTGCAAAAATGAGCATGATGACACACACGAGGCTATGAAAACGACAAAGTTCGTCGTCTAGTCTCTCGGCGGTCTTAAAAGACACAAGGCGTTAATTTGCTGGAATGCATGCGTCATTTCTGGGAAGGAAAAATTTGAGACTGACAATCGATATGAAATTCATGAAAGGAGTAAATGAGGGGCGGAGTTGAAGGCTTTGTTCAAATAATTCTTGTGGGTTGGTGGTGGTGACATGGCCCTGGGTAAAAGTAACTGGGTAGAAAAATTGAGAAAAGACATGAGGCTAAAATAAATGGACTACATTGTTGACTGTGATGTAGTGCAGTATACTTTCTCTACGAACCGAGATTACTTGAGGCGGGCTGTGACGATGTCTTTTGTGTGCATATTTGGCAAATCCAAGGCCAAATGGAAGTGAATCACTAATCCAAATAATAGTTGGAGACTTGGAAAACATGTAGTTCGGTGGGGCTTTGGTATTCCAAAATGTAATTCTTCCAAGCAGATTAACTTGAAAAATTCCCCGAGTAAACTAGCGCTGGAAAAAATATAATTATTCTGCCGCATAGAATTCATTTCGACTTGGACAAAAATCTTCTCATCATTCTCGTATTCCCACTATTCTTTGAACCGGCATAATGTGATCGTCGAAAGTTTTCACCCATTTCTTGCTACGTTTTTCGTCATCACACCTTTTTTGAGAGAAAGTTTTTCCCTTTTTGCCAGCAAAGACAAATCTTTGAAGAGCAAGATGCTAATGCTTGAAACACGCTTTTTTGACAGAATACCCAAGTTTACATCTCGTGCCACTCCACACTTTGCTCAACAAAAAACTTCAACGTACCAATATATTTTTCTGTTTCAAACTTTTCAGAAAGTTGTTTCCGTGTCATGTTCACTTTTGATTCATGCCCTTGTTAACTATATATTGCGTATCTTCTACTGCTGAAAAGCTGCGTTACAACTAAAGTCGTGGAAACGTTTGCGGCACGGGAAGCCAAAACTGTTGAATCAATTTGTTTCTGTAGAACGACTTTTTGGTTGAAATTGACAAGGCCAGTAGAAGTAATTCATTGGCTCCACAAAAGTTACTGATGACAACTAGTAAGGATTTACGTTATTATTATGCCTGGCCTGATTCAGCCTTTTCAGGTGAGAAGCCCACGAAGGTGAATTGAAGATGTTGAAAAGCTTGATCTTCAAGAATTCGTACAAGTATATCCTTTGGCTTTCACTGGTATGGTTCTACTATACCACAAATTGCCGAACTAAAGAAACAAAAAGGTTGCCTGTATATTGTATGGAAAACAGGCTGATACAAGTTTGGCGGAAATTAAATTTTTCGGCGACGTTTTCAGAGTTTTGGCAAGTTTGGTTGATGGTGCAACTTTGTGCGCAAGTTGTTAAGGAAATCTCGTCGTTGGTTTGACGTAATGTTGTGTATGCTTGAAATCCCAAGAACCACTTTATATCTCACAAGGGCCGACAACTCACGAGGGTTTGCACAAACACTTGTGTCGAGATTCCTCACTATTAGAAGCAGAAGCACCTACTACGCAAATTGTAAACAATGCCGGAGCAACCTTGCAATTCCTTAATCATGTGGCACAGTAAATCTGGTTAGTGAAATATAGTCGTCTAGTAAACCTAGGCGTAGCCGTGAGATCCCAACTCGCCACATGGATAATCACCAGCTTTGTAAGAAGAGCAAGATATAAATTTGTATTAAAATATGAGAAAAGTTTTTGGCAAACTTCCTTTCAAGAGGAAGCGGGTGTGCCTTTTTCTTGTTATTTTGTTCATTGAATGTATTAATTAAAACTTTTTCGCTAATCTCCTCAATTAAGTCATCACGCGTTTTTCACATCGCTGTTATCATAAAAGGGCTTTCTTTGCGTGTTACCTCACCTGGATATGAAGACGCTGTAATTTACGAATTAGGCTGCTTACATTAGTTATCTCCAGGAATGAAGTGAAGATACATGAACTTTTCACAGTTGAACAAGCACAACTGCAACATCAGTCTATGCCAAATCTAAGGCGAGCTAAGGAAATGAAACATGGTCTTGCTTCGTCGTATCTATTTGATGCAACTTGGAAGCAAAGTTTCGAAATGACACCCGTCGTCGTCACCGAACGAAAGAAGAAAATAGATGGTCAAGGGAAATGAATATTGTTTGTTTCCGTGGAAAGAAAAGTAGAATAACAATTTAAGTGTATTTGGTGAAAGTTTAGGTTTGTTTCTATTCAGTTCTGAATAGGCATTTTAACATTTACGAAATAAGGAAACAAAATGGGCAGTGGCAGTACATGGTGGCAAGTGTCAACGTTGCGGCCTATTCATAAGTTTAATTTGAGATTATAAATTCTCCGAGTAACTTTCTCCCCCGTGGAATGTAAATGAGGCTTGTCCTAAACTCACTCACAGAGGGTTCTTATGTTGGACAGAGAGAAATTTCAGCAATGAGTTGACAAGACAGAGTAGCACGACGAATAGGCTGTGAAAGTATTATTGTGATTATTCGGGCTGAAGGAGAGAGGATGAACTGTAGAATTCAAGGACTGACTTCTTGATAACTTCACCTGAGCTAAGGAGCGGATAACATGTAGAAAGGGACTGCATGGAGAAAGTATGTTAATGTGGTGGCAGACGGAAAGGTTGGTGTGTGAAGAAGGGATAATTTATTGCTTGGTTCCAATAGCAAAGATCAAGTTTAGAATACAAGATAAGATGAGAAAGGCGGAAAATAAACGGGCCAGGTAGAAGTGTCGCGGTTAATGTTGCATAAATAATGAGCAAAATTTACGCAATCCTCATCTCTTTTCTTTTTTAGATGGCGTCAAGACGACACCGTCATCAGGAAGCGGGGAAAAGGTGTCGCCCATCGCTGCAGCCCTCACCGAAGAAGACCCGGAATCACTTCCATACTTTGACCGCAATGCGACCATCATTACCAACATGACTGTACAAATGGGCACCGACGTAACTCTTTCTTGTCCCGTGAATCGACTCGGGGATAAAATGGTAAACTATCTTTTTCCCTCTCTTTTGTCTTTCAGAAAAGATAAATGTTCTTTTCACAGAACAACAAGGCTTATCCCAGCGTTTCATACAGCTTATGCCCAATAATATCTTGTTGGCTTTTGTGTATCCTTCCACATCGCCTCACACAGTTCTACTTTCCCTTTTCCTGCTGCCTTATACACTGCTTTTACTGAACATTTTTGATTTGTTCCTCAACGTTAAATGATAACAACAGCTGACACGGCAAGTTCGCCGTCTTTCAATTGGCGTATTACGTTTTTTGTAAATTGGCCAAGATCTTTTTGTGATACAACCGCGCTTCTCAATAAACGTCAAATGATACCTTGATTAAATTTCGTGTAACATCAAAGTCAGAGTCCACAAAAGTTTCCCAGCAAATAAGATTGTCTATTTTTTGCTTACAACAGCTTGAAATTAGGCCACGTACAAAATGGCTTGAGAAATGAATATATATTTACGCTTCTAAGACAAGAATAAAATACATTTATTGAAAGCATGGCATAACTGCATATTAGTTCCGAATCATCAAAGATTTAGATTTAGACGAGATGTCGATGCTCTGATAGGCAGAGTCGATTAAAACGACAAACTTTAATAATTACACATATCTTTGATTTACACATACCCACGTATGCAATGGACTCGTAGGTTGGGTAAAATTGGAGTCAAGAGTGAAAAATGTGTAAAAATAAAAGTGATAAATCGTTTGGACGATAGTGTTTTCCCCAAGTCGTTGCGCTGTAAGAAGGCTGAAGAGGGAAAGAACAGCATCTTCTACTTTTGGCAATTTCAGCTACAAGGGCTACTCCATTCAACGCTACTGATAAAAGAAGGATCAAGGCCGACGTGTATAGAGTAAGAAGGTAGTAAAGAAGAATGCGATATAAGAAACGGGGTCGTAAAGCCAGTTGGTACAAATAAGAAACGGTAAAGATAGCATGAGGTTAGACAAGGGCGGGTATAAATTGCTGCGAAACATGATTCAAGGTGGTAAAAGTTTTGATTCCAAAGTTTGCAAAAACTTTTGTTTCTGGAAATTAAATGGCAAGTTTAGCAAGACTGAGTGTAAGAAAAGGTGAAAGGTTGTAAAGTTAATGGCGCCTAACAAGATAGACTCAGCATAAAAAGTGTAGAAAGGAAAGGCAACGTGGCAAGCCCAGCTCCATTTCTTGTCTCACTTGAGCATATATCACGTTGTCGGCTGGCACGATATATTTTGCAAGTAGAATAACGAAACAGCAAGAAATTGAGAGGGTTGCAGACATGATGGGCTACATTTGTTTCAAGTCAGTCTCGCTGAATGAAAATGGAAGGGAGACTCCTTCACAAATTACATGAGGCTACCTCGTAGGGACCCCGCAAATTGATAAAGTTTTTGTATCTGCAAAAGAAAGAACCTGTGGTTATGCAATGAGATGACTGGGCGCGGCAGGCAAAGCGAAGAATGCCACAACTTGAACAACTTCGGAACCGCGGCATTGCCGCAGTGTTTTATATAACGAGCGATGTGTAACTCTGTAAAATATAACCACTCATGCTATAGGTGGAACAAAATAAATATTTGCATGGCTAAAAACATTAGTGATAAAAAAATCATGGGAAAGCAGCTTACACCACTTTAGACTTGTTGACATCTACTCGGATTTTGTATGTTGCTTCAAGAGATACAGGGGGAAAGTTTGCAAAAGCCATTTTCGAATTTGGCAAAACTTTCCACAACTAAAAAAGTCTTTAATGAAACGCGAAAAAATCAGCTGTTTATCCAATCATATTCAGATCATACGTTATTTTTGCAGGTCTCTTGGCTGAAGCGTGATGACAAAGCGAAGAGCATGACACTTCTCACCGTCGACCGCGTTCAGTACAGTCCGGATCCACGCCACAGCGTAAATGTCGAGGGCGCTAACAACTGGCAGCTGAGACTGAGGACTGTGAAGCGCTCAGACGGCGGAGCCTACCAATGTCAAGTGTCAACACATCCGCCAATAATCTTATCATACTTCCTCGATGTCGTAGGTAAGTGCAAAAAACTGCAACGACAATCTGATTCTTGTTACTGCCGTAACGAAGAACGTTGCATGCATACAGAGTTTTTTGAAGCGTCTTTTCCAATTTTGTTTATTACACTGAGTAGAACTGAGTCAGCCTTTTGTGGGCGACAACGGCCACAAGTTTCCATTGGGTTAGTGACTCTTGTCATTTTCCATCACCATGTTTTTACATTGTCCAGACAAGAAAGTGATACGACTGCAGACTCATGAGCAGTACGTAGAAAAATTGTCGCAAGTGAGATTTGTGCAAAGACGACTGCTTAAGCGAGGAATCTTGTTACGTACGATGAGTACAGTATTCACATATATGCGGCAAAATTGCTTAGTGCAAAAATTGGAGCAGGCTCATACGGACTTTTATTTGCATCCTGGAAATGTAATCGGGTAACGACGGTTGTTCATGTATATATAAACGCCAGGAGACTCAACTTGGTCTGAAACGATAAGACTGCGGCACGTCGTCACCCGACCCATCCACTTTGCTTAACTTACAAGCAATATTCGCAAACAAATGTGTAGAGTACTTGGCTCGTGGGCCGAAAGAGCTTGTACGGACGAGGATGTGCGAATATTAACGCCAAAGCAAGATATTGGAAGAAACTGATGATGAGAGAGTAATAATTTTTTAGGTGGCGTT
>JAQGBJ010003942.1:0-11327 GCA_034698345.1 Sphaeridia pumilis | reverse complement strand
TTCCCCAGGCAAAGTACTTGAGCAACTGTGGTGGGAAAGCAGTCTCTGATGCAGTGGACAATGTCATGACGGCAGTTTTGACAAATGAAGTCGCCGCTGATCTTAGCTGGGCTGGCATCAAAAAGGGATAGAAGCCCAAAAAGCCCATTAGAGATATGGCAATAGTTCTGACTGAGAGTCATATATAACACCGACTCAAGCACAACGATGGCATAACAGTTAAGCATAACATTTGAAGGGACTTACACGTTGGTCATTGTTTGACAGTTAGAATTGGGGACAGTTAGCACAGTGTAACCACACCGATCGGTGCGCCCAGCGGACTGCTTGTTACTTTTGTGAAGCATTTTAAGTGTCAAATGTTCAATTGTATGTCTTACTCAAAGCATTTTGACAACTATATTGACAGAAAGCTTTCAAAAAGCGAAGAAAATTTAAAACGTTGACATCAACGGATTGATCAATTATATCTCGTATGAAGACAGGATTCAGTTTTTTAGCAATACTTTCTAGAT
Source organism: Sphaeridia pumilis (assembly GCA_034698345.1). Lineage (NCBI taxonomy): Eukaryota > Metazoa > Arthropoda > Collembola > Symphypleona > Sminthurididae > Sphaeridia > Sphaeridia pumilis. The sequence continues at coordinate 10,812 of JAQGBJ010003942.1, read as the reverse complement.
TTATATCCATAGCTGCTAGCCATAGACTATTTTTGCCCATAAAACGCTGCATTTTCTGACATGCGCAAATGTACTTATTTCTGCACTTGTCTCAAACTTTTATCAAGCCTTTCACTCACACATTCAATAACAAGCGCTACAAAAGAAGTTGCCACTAATCCAGCGTACAAATAAACGAAAATGAAGCATTGCGAATTCCCCCACTTGACTGAATATTCGTGCAACCCAAAGTCAACCAAGTTGATCCCGTGAACTTTTGCCGAAACGTATGCGAATTTTTGTCCGAATTTGAAGAAGAACAACGCGTTCACTTGAAGTTCGCGGTTCTTTTGAAACCGATCGTCCCAGTGTTTAACAATTCCTGCCGCGTTCAAATTTCCAAGTCCGCCCGAAGTCACTCCTAGGTTTGGACCTTTGACATGCATGCCGACCAGGTCTAGCATAAGTTGACGATCGAGGACTCTGATTTCTACATCTTTTCCGTAACACAAGCGAAAATTTTCTTCGTATTTGGCGAAGTAGTCGTTTCTGCTTTGGTAGCAGTGCTTCCCTCCAGCGGCAAGAAAATCGAGAAATTCTGGATTCTGAGCATTCCGGTAGTCCAAGAAAACATTTTTTCGCAACATGGCATAATAATGTCCAGAAGTGTTGTCGAAGGAGTGAAATGACTCGCGAATCAAACTGTCCTCAGACTCAACGAATCGATAGCCTTCTTTGTACACCTGCTCGAAGGTTCGAAGAGGTTTCGGGTTTCGTGGTACCACAAGCATGCTTTCGTAGTGCGTCAGAAACGTGTTTGTCAGAACGAAGCAGACGAGAAGCCACGAGCCCAGCGTGAACCTCTGCGCAGGTTCGATTTCAACTCCTTGACCTACCAAGATGGCGGCTGCGTCGTGGATGGCGCTGTTTCGGCTTTGTTTTCGAAGCCACCAAATCAGCAGGAATAAAGTCACAAGAATCGAAATCCACGTCCATAAGTCGAAGATGGCGAACGCTCGCGATGCATCAATGTATTCGGATTTGTTTTTGAAGCAAATAGTGGTCAATTCCAGTTTTCCAGTGTATATAAACCGTCTTTGGCCTACAAGGTCGTCTTCATAATATGACCATGTGGTCACCATCAGGTTGATTCCCGGGGAACCGTTGGAATAGTCGCTTTCGTCAGGAACCCCAAGAGAGGCGTTAAATATTCCTGCGACTTGTTCGGCCATGTAAACGACAAACAAATTTCCATAGGTCACACCAATAGTCCGCTTGGATTTGGGTACGAATGCCATCTCGTTTTCTAGCGTTCTGTATTTGAAGAGACGCCCAAAGAATGAATCTCTTACATCCTGTGTAAACGCGTGATCGTTTCCTGTGTCAAAGTACAACTTGTTCTGATTCCAGTTGTAACTATGCGAGGTCCAGCACGAAGATCTTGGAAAAAAGGTACCGTGAACGCCTTTCGAAGTTGACCAAAATTCAGCTGGAATTGAATCGGTGGAATAGCTAATCGAGCACATTTCTAATGCTTCGCAAAAGGTTAAGACCTGTGATATTTTTTCGATCAGCGGGAGTTCCATCGATTCCGCCGTCGAGTATTGAAGAACCACTAAGTTTTCAGGCGACTGATTAAGTTGCGTCTTTCCAGAAAATCCGAAACTTGATTCGAGAGAGTTGATTCCGAGAATTGCGTAGTCGCTTTCAGAGTGCCAAATCCGGCGTGCATACTCCATCAGCTGACTAATTATCACGTGACCTCCTTCGATTGTCGGTTTCACGAAGGTAACAAAAGTGACGCAGCGTCGAATGTCATCGTCCAAAACGTCGATTTCCCAGCTGTCGATTTCGGTGTCATCTTCGAAGTCGGCGGTGGCGTAAGTGATTGGGATTAACTCCAAGTTCATGTGCTGCAGAAACACGTGGTCCATGTCGATGTCTGGGGACATCGAAGTCGAAGGGTCGGAGGCGTTTCCGCGGTGAGTGTACAGAAGCACGTGACATTTGGTCAATGGAATTTGCATTGTTGAGAGGATAGTGGGACGCCAGCAAGAAGAACTTGCGCCGCGAGAGTGCGCAACGAGGGCTGAAACTAGGATTAGATTTGAGATGTTCATAGCGCTCTCCATTCAAGACAACAGTTTGAATAAAAATTCTCCGTTTCGAATAAAGATTCTTATGAAAACCTAACTGTTATTTGCAAAGGACAAATGTTTACATTGTTGGCTTTTCGTGTCAAAACGGAATCCAACATATTTACAAATATTTTTGTTTGGTACACAAAGTTCTCTTTGTTCAATATCTCTTGGACACGATATTTTCCAAACGAAATAAAATCATGTTGAGCTTTGAGCCACGAATCGCCTGGACTAAATAAAGGTGTCCAAAAGTGGAACAATTCATTTTGGACAAGGAGAAATACAACTCTGGAGAATTTCGCAAATAGCCTTCCCTGTTTTACAATTTTGAATTTGTCCCTCCGGAAGTACAAGTTCAATGTTTTATGGGTAAAGTTTACAGGTTGATGTAAATTACACAAATTCGAAGCAAATTTCAAATGGGTTGAAGTGAGCATGTACACTACTATAATCACTTGTCATTACCAACGCGTTCAATATATTGTTAACAATTATCATGCAGCAGGTAACGATGCATTCTTTGTCCACAAAAAAAGAGCCAACGGTCATGTACGCCGGTCGCATGCATCGAACCTACCTTCGAAGCAGCGGATCGCTTCGACACTCGCGCTCCAATTGGTCCTTGAGCTCCGCTATCGTCTCGAGCAGTATGCCAGAAATCCGACGTTGATCCCCACGAAGAACGACCCAAAATCGCGAGACGAGCTCCAAGAATTCCATTAAATCTGAATGCAGCGAATAACGATGTATTTGCCAGGAGGATGGTTAGCGTCTGAATGAAGAAGGTGAAAATGCTGCATATTTGATGTTGAGCAGCTCGATGCGTTTGACGACTTTGATGATTTTATCGTACTTTTCTGAAGGTAGGTTGATCAAGGTTTGCTTCTTCGACCTGGAGCCAAAAAATAATCAATCTCTGCTATTGGTCCTGTGTTCGTACCTTCCGTACCAATGCGAGTGTAACAGTTCAGCACCCCAAGTTTCCAATTCGAATCAACCACCTCATGGTGAAATTTATGGTTTCGGTATCTAGGACTACGCGTCTTGAAATACCTAATGATCGAAAATATTTTTTCAGATTGATTCTATAAGCAGGACAGCAAAAAATCAAGTCTCTGTATCACTGTCGGGTAAACTTGATTGCCTTTGAGTTCGAACAGTATAACCGAAGTGCGCTATCCTGACTTTAATGTTTTTCTAGCTCTGGACTAACATCGCATAGACAATAGACTAAAACATGGCGTACCTGCCACACTCACTAAAGCCCTTAGCTCAGGTGACTTTAACCTGGGTCGAGCAGAGGAGTGTTCGCAAGTTAAGGTTTGACCTGATCGCTTTTACTAGAGAATTCGCCTGAAATGGTTGTAGGATTTGGAGAGAGATTGAAGGTGGTGTTACGCGTAGATGCAAAGAGATACTAAGTTCTTTAATCAAGGTTTTCAATGCTTAAATATGAATTGGTTACAATGGTCAGTAATGGCAATGGCAAACGTTGGAAACGTTTTAAAACTTGTTTGTCGTAATTACCTTTCTAGAATATCAGATAAAAAATTACATAACATTGGGCCTTATGGGCATCAAACTGACCACGTCATGATTTATGACAGATAACAATAATTCCCTTGACGTTACAAGGAAGTTACGAGAAAATGCAACGTTGTTGCACAACAATGTGCATATACATTTTCTGTACAAAACATAGGTGTAATTATCACGTTTCCGCATCATGGCCAAACGTGCATTCTAGGTTAGTCATTATCTACAAACTTTTTATACATTAAATCATCAGATAAAAACAACTTGCAATTTCATCGTTACGTAAGGGTGTGGAATAATAACAACTTTTTGAAATCATTTTATAATTATATATTGCTCTTGCCAACGCTCGCCGTAATATTAATTGGTCTTACGAGTAGCCTGGGACATACTCCCGTAGCTAATTCGTTCACGTAAGGTGAAACTTATATTACTAGGAAAAACTATAAACTATAATGTATCTACAAGCTTATCTACAGTTAAAAGAAGAATGCAGTAAAGAGAAAATATTGTCACGTTGCAGTTATTATGAAATGCTAAAGTGAATGTGTATTGTGGGATGAATTTCGGCATGTTTGCAGCTGGTTTATTACCTTGTTAACTCTTCATCGGAAATAATCATTAGAATGTCACCAACTTTCTCTAACTATCACTCGGTTCAATCGGCACAACTGTAATCGGTCTCAAAATTCACTTTTAATAAAATTGGATATCTAAATTAAACAACGTCAATACTTACCTCAACCATTACTCGTCCATCGATACACACTACAATGAAGCCTTACAACATATATGACACTTATTGCCATCCAAAAGGGTTAATCACTATAATACACGAAGTGCGTTCTGACGCCACATTTTGGACACTTTGGTAATATATCATTCCACGCTGCACAGTATACAAATGATTCATCTTCACTGCAATCTCCACAATAAAATATAAAACTAACTAAACACACTCTCGCAGGCCATGACGAAACCGGCCATTCATAGATACTATCATCACCAATACTATGTAATATATCCCACTCAATCTCAACAAGGCTGGGATCCCCCAACCGAATTGGCTTCAACCCATATCGACACTTGAATTCTTCCCAGGATCTAACAGCAACGCCGGGCATTTCAAAAATAACCCCCGAAACTTACCAAGGTTTAACCAATTCAACAACACAAGTAGGCAATAACAACCAAAAACCCAACTAGCCGTTGTCTGAACTCAGGGAATTGCAAGCGACCAGCATTCGCAATTTTCATCAACCCAGTTTAATCCATATGCTAATTTTCAATATGCAGCTCAATCTCCTCAGCCAACATGCAACACGCCTCGTCAGCAATATCAAGTGCTTGCTCAACACGAATTCGCATCTACACTATTACCATCAGCCAACGAGTATACTAATATCATATAAACACATACACTTTCTCATTTCCTCAACTCGTTAATCACCCTAACGTTGCCACAATTCCCAAGCAATCTCCCGTCAATCCCATTTCTGAACTTTCTGAAATGACTATTCCGCGAATATTGTTCTATTTGTGCATATCGTAGACTTTATTGCAACAATCAAGCATCTTCATAAGCCCCACCGGCATAGACAGCAACAACAGTCTTTAACCAACATGTTCTTATAACGTTTCAATTACACACAGACACAAGCTCATACACGCACGTTGTTGTTATGCGATGAGATTTCTGTATGTACGTGACTTGCTTGTGACTTCTTTTGGGCTTCTTCCGGCAACTCGTCGTCCCAGTCCAATCCAGCAAGACAAACTTTCTCATTAATTGCTTCGGAATCAGGGACACGGGTGAGAATATACCTGTTGGGTCGAAAAGAGAATGGGATACTGCTAGAAGCGTCTTCTTCGTAAGCTTTTCTGGTATTTGGATCTCGATGATGTTGGGCTTCAAGGTATCTGCCTTCTTATCCCACTGAATTCCCAGAACTTTGGTCACTTGACTTGCCGATTTTCCATCCGCATTGCTCTCCCACATTCGAAGGTCAAACTTTCCTTCGGCCAACAGTTTGACGGAGTCGTTCCGGAACTTCAGATACTCTTGGACATTTTCAAATGATGCTACGCAATTGTCCACGTAGAGCGATTCGAGTAGCTTCTGGGCTGTTGACTTGAGACGAGCAATAGCCATGTGGTAATTGTTTGGCAGCAACTTCTTGTCCATGGTCCAAGGCCACTCGACGATATATCTGTCCTGGTACGAGAACGGTGGGAGCTACAGCGAAGTAATCAGGAACTTAGCGGAAAATTTGAAGGCAATGTCCGTTCAACCGGACTATGAAGACGAAGACTCAATGGACATCGACCAAGATCTTCCAATGACCATTGAGTATTCTGCAGCAATACTGAGTGCAGACGATCTGGAGTAAGCTGAGCATCAAGCCTGGAAGTGGATTCAAGAAGAAACCAAAGTTTCTGAGAAGATAAAGAAACCCCTGAAAGCTGAAATGAGAAATGGGCTTTGGTGTGTGAACACTAGGCTGAGTTTCGGAGAAGACGCTGAAGCCTTCCTTTGGCCTGTGTACCTGCCGAGTTGTCATCCCTTAGTAAAGAGGTTGATTCACGAAACTCATGAGAAGCTGCGTCATGCAGGACCAGGTATAGTCATTGCCGAGCTTAGAGAGCGTTTTTGGATTCAGCAAGGAAAGAAGAACGTCAACATGGTCATCAGCAAGTGTATGGCCTGCCGAATGCATAACGCCAAGAAGCTAACAGCCACCGAAGCGCCATTGCCACCGAAGAGATTTGCCTTGGAAAAAATGGTCCATTACATACCAGATCCGGTGAGAAAATCTATTTCGCACTTTTCACCTGCGCCACCTATCGGGCCATACACCTTGAGCTGGTTAAAGATGCAACAACAGAAGCGTTCCTGCAAGCCATCCGAAGATTTCGAAATCGACGCGGAGTTCCAAAGACCATTTGTTCTGACAACGGAACAAATTTCAGAGGATATGAGAACTTGATGAGCAAAATTGATTGGCAGAAGATCAAGGCGGAATTCGAATTCGATCGTGTCAAATGGGATTTCAACCCTCCAGCAGCCCCTTGGTGGGGCGGGAACTGGGAACGTCTTGTGGGCATCGTGAAGAGGCTCCTCCGAAGAATCGTCGGCAATCGAGTGTTGGACAAGGAGGAGTTGCGGACTGCGCTGACCGATGTGGAAATGGTAGTTAACTCCCGGCCTTTGACATACCTCAGCGAAAAAGATGACCTCATCCCTTTGACTCCGAATTCCTTTCTGATGGACGTGCCTTGGGCTGAAGCGGTGGACATGGACGAAATTGAGCGAGAAAGGTTCCAGAGGAGATTCCAGTATCGCCAGCGTCTTAGGGAGGAGCTTCGCTAGCGCTTCAGATTGGAATATTTGGGAAGTTTAAAATCTCACGTAGATAATAAGAATCATGAAGGCTTGAAACTTAATGATGTTGTTATGATTGAGGTTGAAAATAAGCGGTGCATGGCTTGGCCAATTGGACGGATTGTGGAACTCTTGCCGGGTCGTGATGGCGTCGTCAGGTTAGTCAAAGTGAAGACTCAGTCCGGAGAAATGTTGCGGCCCTTACAGCGGTTGGTTCCATTGGGATCTGAGCTCCTACCTGAACAAGCGGAGAAAGTCAAAGAAGTCGCCAAAAGTCTGAAGTTGAAAACGCCCGTGGAAGAAGTCCAAGTTCAGCAAGATCCAAAGTTAGCTGAAGAAAGTGTTCCAGTTGCATATTGTAATAGAAGTGGTCGTGTCAGTCGCCAGCCATATATACATGTTAGCAGGCTTTGAGATTATAGAGTGAAAGTTGTGAGTGAGGAATGTCTAATCCTTGCGGTAGGTTTTGTCCTTGGCCCGTCTGGTCAAGGTTTTCCTATACTGCTCATTTGATGTTATTGATTCAGTTTTTTGAAATGTTTAATCCGTACAATGTGTAAATATTGCAGTTTTCAATATTTACAAGTGCAGGGAGAATGTTGTTATGCAATGTGATTTCTGTACGTACGTTTGTCCAGATGTAATGGAGTCAAGCTTGTGTATTCGAGAATACGTTTAGTGAGTGAGATACAATGGCAGAGAGCGGATGCTCGTGATTTGTACTGGAAAGTTTTGTACTGTTGATTTGATTGGACTAAAGAAAAGTGTGCTAAAACTAAAGACAATTACGGTGTTCTGTACTTTCTTCCATTCCTGTTAAGTGAAAGATAGTTAGACAGAAGAGCATCAGTTAAGTTTAGAGTCAGGAAAACCATCGAGATTTCATAGCAGGGAATCAGAAGCTTCGACCGAGTTGGAGTCAGATTGGAGAAATAATATTATTCAGGTAGAGTTTCAGGAAGACTCGTCATCAGATTATTCACACGTAAACGCAAGCGTTGCAAGTAAGTATATGACAATTACATAACACCCAGCGAAATCCAGTGCATATCCCAGAGTTCCGATATACTTCCATAATACCCATATACAAGCCTTATATGCGTATCCTTCTCAATCTCTCTCTTTCTCCTCACGCACCTGGCGATCGCAAAATCAAAATCTCACAAACAATCGCCATTACAACCTTGTGAGTATCATTACTATGCTATCCATACTCACAGAGCATGCATATATAAAAATATAATTGCATTTCCTAACATGAAATATACTTGCCTCTGCAAGTAGCACCTTCTTCATCTCATTTCCCCATACATAAAACCGAGAAAAACTAAAAATTTTCCTTCTTTTAACGCTCATCTACCAGTTGAAAGGAAATTCAGGTACATTTGGTCGAAACAACATAGAACCTTTTTACCATATTTTCTTATTCTTACTTCACCTCTTCCCACCCTGTAATATCTCAGTACGAATTATGACACCATTACGCCTTAACAATTCTGCAACTCAGTCAGTACAGCAAAATTTCCTTCCAACACACGCTTTAGAAGCTGAATAGATCTCCCACTAACCGCAGTGAAAGGTTTCTCTTGGCAACCGACCGAATCCAACCCTCAGCCATTAGCATGAGCCCATTACATTTCCAACAAATATTCTACGTGCTGCCGGACTGCAAACACCCTTTCACTACTTTGCTATTGAATACATATATATAAAATTCATTAAAAACTTCGCCAGCTGACTGACTGAAGACCAGCAATAACAACTCGGTCAGTTGGCACATCTACAACGAATCCCATCCAATACATATCAATATAATTTTTATTGTTCACGGCAAAACAATCTGTTACATTGTAGCCAATTCCACATCATCAGTTTTTGCGTCTGATTAAATACATTTCCAAAAGGCTCATGCAACAAAGCAACATTACATGTCATTCTAAGTGAAGAATTTCATGAACGAAAACACCATTAAGATTAATAGTCAAACATCATAATTTAACACCTCCCATTTCAAAATATAAAATAGGCCATGAATATTTGGACGAGGCAGCTTCTGAAGACAATAGTCCTCCTTCAACCCGTCAGCCATTACTCACTTCCTTTTGTAAAGAAAATCACATGTGATATGTGTAACGTTCCTCTTTTTAACTCCCTTACTCGTCTCCTTCACCTCCTCCTGTACATTTTCATTACAACTTGCATTACCTAACTCGCCCTCATCAACGATTTTCTTCTTCTTAACTCCCTTACTCGTCTCCTCTACCTTCTCGTCAACGTATTCATCAGAATGTTCAGGTTCACATTAATCACTTTCATCACTCGAAGACTCCAACAAATATTCTTCTTCTTCTGCTCCTTCCTCCTTCTTCCTATCCCACATTCGTTCCCATGAGCTAAAACCCATCAACTTGTAAGACTCCCCACCAAATTTGACAACCTTGGGCGCTATATCGCCAAAATTATTATATGACCTATGATTTCTGAGACGTAAAAACAAAAAAGGAAAAGGACCATTCGGAAAAATCATATAGCGTCGACAGCGAGCACAATTACGCTTCAACTTTCCCCTCATATTATTTAGAACTTCGGTAGCACTATTACCAACAAAACTGCTAATGTTATTCTTCTCACTTTCGTGCTGTTTACACCTATCACACTCGACAACATTTACGAAATCACCCAGAAGAGTACTGAAACCAACATCTTGAATGTTGCCTGTGGAGGCGCCGCATTTCACAGTCACACCTTTTGGAATTTTACACGTTTTGCAAAATACGTGGTACCACAAAACCTTAGCCTGTTTCCATTCCTCGGATTCCAAGTGTTGAATGAGTTTTACGGCATTACCATTCTTGTTGACCAATGCCCTAACCTGAGGACTAATTAGATGAGTACCACAACAGCTGAAGCGCAGAATCGCATTTACAGGTATCTACTAGATGATACGCATCGTCACATACCAGATCTCCCCAAGGGATCTTTGACATAACACGCTCAAGTTCCCTAATTAGCTCCTCATCCTTTCCATGAGTAACCTTATGCCTCAAATACTGCCATCTTTCACCCTTTACGACTTGCATGCAAAAATCACACACACGTTGCTTCCCATGACGTAACTTCTGATGAGTGACCAGCTCGGCTTGCAGCACGTACTTTTCACGCCCGGAAACAGGACATTTCATCACACGCCGCTTCTGCCTTCGTTCTTTCAAAGACGTCAATTCATCAATACGCTGTATAAACCAAATCAAAGCATTAATTAAATAAATTAATTCCATCAAAGACATATCAGATCCATACAACTTACAACACGAGCCATCGACCTGGCTACATGAGCCGCACTCATTGACGGATCAGGTGGGCCATGTAACAGGTTGGGCTTCCCGGAACAGTTACACCCACTCAACCCTTCCATTATCTGATCAAAATTTTGCAACTACCGAATCCCGGTATAGTTGGTCGCCAAAGCAGTTGATTCCTCTAAGACATCAAAGCATGCGCTGGCTGCGCACGCCTCAGCGTCGCTCCTAGCTTGCCCTGGTTGCCGAAACAAACTATGTGCACTAGTTTGTTTCGAAAATACACTCGCGAGAAAAAGTTTGATCACTTTTGCAAACTATTTTCACAATTAAAATTGGAAAACTCGGGTAAAAACCGGTTGAGCCGCCACTTTTGCCCCACTCACTAAAGCCCTTACCTCAGGTGACTTTAACCTGGGTCGAGCAGAGGAGTGTTCGCAAGTTAAGGTTTGACCTGATCGCTTTTACTAGAGAA
>JAQGBJ010003941.1:0-11328 GCA_034698345.1 Sphaeridia pumilis | reverse complement strand
TTGAGTCTCTAAGGTTGAAGTTCTGAAGCTTGTCCATGCAACGAAAGATTCGGAAAAATAATACCGCCAGGCCTGTATTTAGACTTAATCATTGTAGCTTTTGTTTCTTTCGTTTATTGTCTTTTAGCTCTCAGAAATTCGAGGAATCTCCCAACACATTGTTTACATTTACCCCAACGAATCAAATTTCTCTCTATCCTTACCCTCGTTGAATTTTCTGTGGGCATTTTCAAGCGTATGCTCGTGCTTTTTCCCACCTCTGAAACTCAAGCACTTGAAGCAAATAATAATAATAATCGTGTATCATATCCGCCGCGCCTCAATAATTTTGCTGTTGGAAACTAAAACAAAGCGCTTTCAAAGACCTCCCGATAACATTTTGATGTACAAATTCTCATGAAAGTAAAATACCGTGTTCTTTTGGCATCAGCCAGTGACACTTTCCACGAATAGAAATTTCAAACTTACACAACACCGGTTTACCGAACACTTACAACGTTAAAACCCGTACGTAATTGTTTTTCTAAAAGCTTTCTTCTCGGAGTGCAAAGCTTCAACATGTAACAGGACCGTGAGAAAATTCTTGCTATTTGTAAGAAAGTGACATGCGTTTTCAATGATTCAATCACAGTCATATAAGCAGCGTAAAATGAGCATGAATGAAAGTGGGAGTTTTGAATTTTTAGCTTTTGTCAGCTAAAAACTTGGTTGTATTTCAAGCTCTAGTTTTTCATGAAAATTGAGGAAAAGAAAGAAACCTCGAGACACTTTTTAAAAGCTTAATAGGTCGAATATTTACAAAATCGGAAATTGTGTAAGGCTACTCGTGACTTACAAACCTTATGGGTTTCTTTTTTATCAGCTAAAAGAAGAAACTCGACAGAAAAACAGCAGAGAGCAAAGTAAAAGTTCCACCGGAAGTTGTGTATTCCTTCGGAAACTATGAGATTCCGACAAAGTAGTTTGAAGGTAAAATTCGCCAAAATAACAAAAGACCAAACAAATGAATTCCCAGTATTCAGAGATCAGAAGACAGGAAACGAGTGAACAACAGAACATGCTTTTATAGGATGTTTTGGAAATTTGTTACAAAAGAAATTGTGACACTATTTTGCCATCTTCTTTACGCACATGCTGTGCACCCAACCCACAACATGATTGAATTGATGCATTTACATTTTAGCAACAAAAGCAAAATGAAAAAGCGACTTTCGCAAGTTTTTCAACATGTTGAAACGAAATTTCACAACTACTGGGATACGTTGAAAACCGGCACGCCTGTACGATTTCTAATGTGACCATACAATAAAGAAGATTAAGGTTAGCTGGAGCAGAAGAAATTGACAGGGCGGGAAATCCAATTCACAATTCACAGAACGTAACAAGTCATGTTCATGAGGCTAATAAATCCCGTTTGAGTTGCTTTGCAGGGCGAAATGTATCATGGAACATGTATTTTTTTATCCACGCACCGTCGCGTACCCAAGATAAATTATATTTTCGCGTATCGAAGCGACCTGTTCAGAATGCAAAAATTCTGGCGCATTTGTTATAAACAACGTCCAAAGAGAGAAATTCGAGTTGACGTTTAATGACAATAGCGTTAACATAGGCCACCTTTGTAAACAGTGAGTCAAATTTATAGACAAACTTCAACAGTCGTGTTTACAAAGCACGTGTAACAAGCTTGACTGGATCAAAACATTATGACATAAATTCACATACGTATCTTCTACAGACACGTGAGGGATCTTGCAAGAAATCTGTCGGATACGAAAGCGCTTACGTTCTGCAAAAACACTTTTCCAAAATCAAGTTACAGACATATAACTCAAAGCTCAATTCCAACTTACAAGAAAAGCTTTTACATTTTAGAAAGATCAAATAAATGTCAAAAAAACTGTTGCTCAAGTGTGTCTGTCGACGTATTCATAGAACACGCATGGTTAAAACAGTGCGCTTCGAACGCAACTAGAAAACTTGATTAAATATGGCTGAAAATATGCTTCGAAGAGCGCGTCGTCAAATTTTTGATTGAGTCTTGTGGTGGTATGGACGGTCGCCCCCCCCAACACGCTTATATTTTTCTTCGAGTTCAGCCGTGCATCCAGACGTTCATTTCCTGCTTCTTTCCAGTCTTGACAAGTGAAAGTCGTCTGTTTCCCTCACAGCTCCGACGTACCCAGTCTGAGTTGCAAGAATTTTCTGAAAATAAGTTTTGCTTTCACGCGCATCCCCGTTAATTAGTTGTGGGGTAGCTGAAGTTATGATGATACGGAAACTTTAGACTTTTTCCCACCGGAAATAACGCACCCTGGGGAGCCCAATTACAAAAACGTCTTTTGATACCATTACAAAATTCTTCTTGACTTACGTCACTATGCTTTCAAAATTCTGAATATACAATTTCGACGACATGTCGTAACGGGTAAATATACCTCATTGGGTTGGCGTCGTAATGATTCAAGGAATCTTTGATGCATGTTTTTTATTGCTCTTTTCTTGCCGGGTGGCAGTCTGATGGTGGCAAATACGTTGAAGGGTCAGGGAGAAAGTGGAATCAGTAACAGCTCATAAATTCAAAGGTGGACTGTGGAAGCGTTATTTGTTTTTCCTGTACTCGTAAAACAAGTGTGATTTTCAAATTCGGGGAAACTTTCAGTTCTGTAGCATTGTCGAGTAAAGTTAACAAATTTAAAGTTTGCCGAAACCAATTTCTGACAATTTGTTGAAAAACTTTAATTTTGAGCTTTTTAGTGATTTTTTTCAAGCCTCTTTTGATCATTGTGGTGCCATGTTTTCCATCTTGCAATTTAACAATAACTTAACTGGTGTTTGTATACAATATATATAGCAAAATTTTTTTTAAACTTAAATTTAGCGCCAAATATTTGTTTCGTTTCAAAGCCCCAAAATAAACCAATTGACAAGCAAACTACCACATTTCACGTCTTTTCACAGTAAATTTCTCGTGTTCACGGCTGCATGATGAGCTCTTGAATCCATTGTCACGAGAGGTGATCATTGATCATGGACAGTTGCAGAGTTAAAGGAAAGCGGTAATTTTAATTTTAATTCGATTTCTGTTTTGACCTGATGAAGGAAGAATTTCCGAAATATTGCCAATTTCTTCCTGTACCCTCCAACCTTGTTGTGCTTTGTCGCTTTCATATAAATACATAAACTGTTCTCGTGCAACTCCGACAACTTTCCCTTTTGAGTGTTTTTGTTATCAATTTGACTTTTGAATTGAAATATTTGGCGACAATTGCTATTGATTGTGTGGTTTTATCCTCGCAACAGAATTTGCAGGCACACACAATACTTCGCGTACAGATAATCTTCCCAAAGACCCAAAGCTTTTGGCTGGTTTCTCATGAGTACAAAAACATACTATAGCAGCATCTTTGTGATCTTTGAGTTCTTGATTTTTGCCATATGGCATTGTCAAGTGTAATATTATTCTAAGCCCCAAGTTGCTTGGAAACTCAAACAAAGCAAAGAGTCTCGAGTAATCTTTACAAACAAAAGTATTCATTAGCTTCCGAAAGAGGCAGAACTGTAAATTTTGTAACGTTTGAGCAAATGAGATGCACAACCGGAAGTTGTGAGTCACGATGACAATACTGGAAGTTGACGAAGGAGTTGAGAGGCAAACTTACAAAATCTCAAGCCATATTCTCAGGATTCGAAGATCAGAAGCAGGAAATGAGAAAAATGACGACTTTCCTCCTTGAGATGAATTCGGAATTCAAAAAATAGGAACGGCAGACAAATAAAGCTTTCACTTTGGCGCCTTTTTTCCACGATATGTATAACCAAAACAATTCCTACATCCATGTTAGCGAATCAAGGTATAATGAAAAAGCCACTTTCACCAACTTACACCATGCCGAAACTGAATTTCCATTTTTGAGATACGTTTGTAACTATGCAGCCTGCATATTTTGTACTGCGGCGTGGTTGTTAGAGCAAGCAAGCTGAAGAAAGCTATAATTAAAGCGGCGCGAGAAATTAAATCATCAAAACGTCGTGAGTGATAAGTCTCGTAGCTGATACATGCCGAATTTGTTACAAACAACATCCATATGAAAAATTATCGTAACTGCCCTCCTATTTGTAGCCTTCGGTTTTAGTTCAATCAAAAACAGCTATTTTGTGATCAAACCATCTACGTCATCCAGGTTTCCGACTCATTTCTTTACGCCACATGGAACAAGCTAACTAGATCAGCAATTCTAGTTGATATAAGAACTTTGAGATATTTTTGCTGAAATCTGCTGGATACAAAGGCGTTTCCGTTCTGCGAAAACTCTGCTCTATAATCTAATTATAGATAACTCGAAACTAAATTATACTTCCAAGATAAGCTTTTGTAGTTTGAAATAATCCAATGATCTCGAAAAACTGATTTTTGAACTTTCTCTGTGTTCGCAGAACAAAAGTAAAAAACATCAACTGATTCGCTGAAAAGCGGATGAGTTATTTTTCTTATTGACCCATTAAAGGTTTTGATCAAGTCTCCAAAGCCGAATTTGATAATTAATATTTTCGTGAAAGCTACAAGGAAAATGATTAAAAGACCATCTCAAATGCCGGAATTCAGTGCAATTCGGTGAACCCCAGAGACTATCTGTAAATTCTGACGGGCAGAAACAATTCAACAGGTGAAGCAAATAATTGTTTTGTGATTCGCAACTTCGCAACAAGTTGTCCCGCTATCCGGCACACACGGAAACAACTATATATATTTGGATCTCTCTTTCTTTCCACGTTCAGCCGAGCAGCATCAAGTGGCTTATTTCCTCCTTCTTTCAAGACTTAAAGCCAGCGAAAGCCGGTGAAAGTCGCTCACTTTCCCATGGGCTCTGATACTGGTCGCAGGTACGCAATCTCGTGCTAGGCGTGCGAATGCTGTTTGAATATTAGCTCTTATTTCCCAAGGGTATCTTCAACTAATTTTGTTAATTAATTGTGTAGCATAGTTGTGGAACAAAAATCTTGTACTTCATCTCACCGGAAATCACAACCCTGAGGCGCCCAACTACAAAAGCGAGTGATTGCTTCCCTCAAACGCTGTTCGACGCACCGTTACCCAAATCTGCTCAACTGAAGCCCGCGCAATCACGCTTGAAACTTGGAACCTGTCGTATCGGGGAAACCAAAGCGGAAACTGAGATCGATCCGCGGAATCTTTGCTGGATGTCAACGTCCAGTCTGGGTTTTACCTTGTGTACCTTTGTAAACATTTTGTGTAACTTTAAACATGGACTCTTCGCCACTTTCAACGTCCATTTGGATGAGCCGCAAGAACAACGTTTCTGCTGCTGATTACTCGTACCTCGAGCTCAACCGAACGGCTCTGAGAGACACATTCGACAATTTGTCTCAATGGCAGAAAGATCAATTGGAAGGATTAAAAGCCCAAGGAGTTGTTTGTTTACTCAAGTCGTGGTTTCTACTTGCTCAGAATCCAATCTCAGGTATTTGACATCTTTATTGAATTTTTCGTAGTAGTAGTCAATGGTCAGAGAAAGAAAAATGTCCAATTCTAACACCACAATAAAACGCTATGAAAAAACAAGTTGGAGAAAGCAAGACTCAAAGCCAGTTTATACAAAAAAGTATCTACATGAAAGCATTATTAAATTATGAATAACTCGATCTTTGTATTTCAAAGCAGAATGGCTTAGTTTTGTATTATAATCCGTTGAAGGTAGCATGTTCAAGGCGTTTTCCGACAGTGAAAAAAATAATGGATTGTAACAGGAGAAAGTTTATTTCTTTACTCGTGATGGCAACAGGTGATAGTTTCGTAGAAACCAACTAGCAATGTTGTGGTGTTTCTTACAGATAAGCTCATTCTTTCACTTCATCGAATCGGAAAGCTGGATTGTCTCGCTTCAAGGAAAATCTTAGTTTTTTCAAGAGTTGTCAAATTAGCGGAAAAAGCCCTTCAACAAAAACTGTACGGAGGATCGTGAAAGCTAAAAGCTGCAACTGATATCCAGGACATTCAATACTCATTCTGTTATGTGATGACTCAAATAAGTGGAACACGTGTTGTACGTAATGAAAGGAACAAGGCTTGTTTGGACGATTGAGAGTATATATTTTGGTAAAATAATGGGAGATTGGATCCTGTCCTGATGACTTGAGATTGTGGGCCAATGGTTCGAATGTCATCCTTCTTGCTACTAGGGCTGGGCTTAGAACACGTTGCGAATTTTTTGCTTGATGTGTGCATACAATTTAACAGCAAAAACAGCGAAAAGTATACAGGAAATTGTACATTCAGTCAGTTCGTTCTGTTGGAGTAGTCAAAAGCGGTTCGGTGGTATAAATTATGCCAGTCGAAATTTGACGTTTTTGACTGAAAAGGCCCAAGATGAGCGAAGAAGCATTCCATAATTCCCATGTGTTCTAGTGGCAAGGATAATGAAGTAGAAGGATTATATCTAATTAAGAGGGGATTTAATAACTATGGCGTCATCGTTTATTCAACAACTTCTGCGTAGCTCCAACGAGAAGTTCACATAAACCCCACAAAATGAAGCATATGGCAGAATAACCAAAAGTATCATTGGGAAAAATAATGGACCGAAATTTTATGTTGCTTTCACAGGGCGTTACTGCAATGGTACCTGGGACGATATTTTTTGTTGGCCCCCGACGCTGCCCGGAGTACAAGTTTCAGTGCCATGTTATGAAGTCATGAAACATGATCAAGAAATTGATATCACCTCTATGAATGTTACAGGTAAAGTTTTGAAAACATTTTTTGCTTCAATTTTTCTTGAGCAGATTAAAAGAATACATCTTGGGTGGTCCGAAATTTTTTACAGGTGATGCGTACAGAATATGTGCCGTAGACGGCACGTGGCTCTGGGGCAACTGGACCAACTACAACCAATGCGCCGAAAACTTTGTTCAAGTACGTACGACGTTTGCAAAATTCAACATTTTTCTTTCTCTTTCTCAAGTCGCGTCATCTATAACCTTGTTATGCGTTGCCATAGAAACCCATGGACAACTCTGCAGATCAGCATCAGCATTTTCGCACAGCTGCAACATACATCCTTTTTATCGGCTCCATCCTGTCAATACTCTGTCTATCTGCGTCTTTACTAATTTTCTACTCTTTCAAGTAAGCACTTGGTAGAAATCTTTTCTCCAATTCATCCATCATGATATATCAATTTCAACTTTATTTTATCCAATTTGTATTGCCACACGCGTCCACGTGGCTGTCTGATGTCATGAACTTTTCTGTACTCATCTCCTTTCTTAGGTCCATCCGATGCGCCCGAATCACGCTGCACGTGCATCTTATGGCCGCTTTAGCCTTACGAGCTTTCCTCTACATAATTATTTCTGAGCCGTTCATTTTCAAACGGGCTAATAATTACACAACTGTCGTAAGCAAGTTTTTCACAAAATCCTGTTCTCTCACGCCTACTCACAAAACTAATCAAAAGACTTCGGGAACCCATCGAGCTGAATCAGTTGATAATACGAGCTCAAACCAATGTCAACTTTCAGGATTGGTGTTGCAAATTGGTGCTCGCTTTGCAATTCTACACGTTGGTGGCTTCAATCAACTGGATGTTTGTACAAGGACATTACTTGCATTCAAGGCTCACGACTCACGTCTTCGATCGAGGATTCCCAATTAAGCGGTACGCGGCCTTCGGTTGGGGTGAGTCTCAAATTTTGCTCATTAAACTTAACAATCTCTTTGAATTTCCCGAAGAAAGTTAACTGACAACAAAGTCAGGGAAATTTCAAGAGACAAACTTCTTCAAAGGTCACCGTTTAAATTATTTCTGGTTTATGTTTTTCCAGGTTCCCCTCTCATTCTCGTAAGCATCTGGTCAGTTGTCATGGAAATTAATCATCCTGTACATTGCTGGAAAAACTATGGAGCGCTGTCTTACAGCTGGATTATTGTGGGACCAATGCTGTTTGTTTTGCTGGTGAGTAGTATTGTCTAAACTTGGGGTGAAAGCAAACTTTCTACACGAGAGAAGAATGACGCTGAGAGAATAGAGACTGAAGCGTAGCGTTGAAAATCGCTATTTCGGCAGCCAACTTGTGCTCTTATTTGAAACTTTAGTGAAAGCAAACTTTCATTCTACGACGTTCCAATTTCTTGAATTCATGATACAAGTTCAATTATTGTTTTATTTTTGAATTTCAGATCAATCTGTGCTTTCTGGTTAACATCATGAGAATTTTGCTGTTTAAAATTCAATTGACGAGTAATGCGACCGAATCCGAGCAAGCAAGGTACTGTGAAATGTAATCTACACAAATAACAAAAAATTATAGTTCACAATATTTTTCATATAGACGAGCTGTAAAAGCAACTTTGGTGCTATTCCCATTGCTGGGCGTTAACAATTTGGTATTTTTTTACAACCCGGGCGGGACCGGCGTAATTTACTATTTGCTGATAAACACAATACTTCAATCTTCACAAGTAAATCAGATTACTAAATCGAATTCTATAATTTCGAAGGACTGAATACTAATTTTGATTCCAGGGCATCTTAGTTTCCTTCTTGTACTGCTTCCTCTGCAAAGATGTCCGTGAAGCCTTCAAGCGATTTCGGGGAAGAACGGCCGCCCGCTGGATTGCCGTGATTGCTCCCGCCCAGAGATCCAGTCAAGGCAACAACTGCAATGGCAGGCTCAGTATAGGGTAACGGGGTTGAACGGAATGCTTTTAAAAACGACCAAAGGTAAAAACAACCACGAAGTTAAAAACGACCACAAGGGTTTTGGCAGTGGCGTAAATCCCATCAAAACAGCTCCTTCTCATGACCCCACACGGTCTCTAGTCCCGCTTCTTACCTGTCCCAAACCCCTCTCCAGTACCCCCCCCAAACCCCCCATTCAGTCCCAACCCCCTAATTCCTCCCTCCAGTCCCAACCCCCTCTCCAATCCTCCCTCCAGTCCCAACCCCCTCTCCAATCCCCCCTCCAGTCCCAACCCCTTATCCATTCCCAACCCCTTATCTATTACCAACCCCTTATCCAGTCCCAACCCCTTATCCAGTCCCAACCCCTTATCCAGTCCCAACCCCTTATCCAGTCCCAACCCCTTATCCATTCCCATCCCCTTATCCAGCCCAACCCCTTATCCAGTCCCAACCCTCTCCAGTACCAGTTCATTCTCCATTCTCGATTTGAGCTAAAAATAAAATTTAAATTTATGAGGTCGAATAGAAGGAGTGGACTGAGGTGAGTTGACACAATTTCATGTAAATTTTTGATTGATTTAGAACAGTAGGTTTCATAAACAGGATTAGTAGGAGAGACACGATTACCAACTCATTAATACAGAGGCAATTAAAGATTTAAGACTGGGAGCTAATGAAATCATCGTCGGTATAGGCTTCTCGTTGAGGTTTGTCCAGCGTGACGTTCCAGATTCCAGTCTTTCTGAAAGCTGCAGCGGCATTCTTTGTGGTTGCAGCTTTCTTGTACGGTTCTGCTACAATTCTCGGCACGTCGAAAGGAACAACATTTCTGTGAAAAGAAATGAATTAAGCAAAACGATAGAAACCAAGTAAACAAAGATTTACAAAGATGCTACTTACCCGTTCAAATTCAAAAAATCATCTAAAGATTCCTGGTAGTAGAACTTCAGCGGAGAAAAAAAGGCTACATCTAGCGGCTGCATCCGATGAGACGTGTGGGGCGGCAAGGTGAGAAGAAGAATTTTCTTCTCCAGGCAGAACTCTTTGGCGTCAATGTTCAAGTGACTGGTGTGGCCGTCCAGAATCAACAAGAGCCAGTCACTTGAATTTCTCCATACCGAAGCGTCAAAGTGGCGAACCCATTCGCAAAAAATACTGCCTGTGACCCAACCTTTTGGAGAAGCAAACGCAATTGCGCCAGGTGGAGCGCCATCCGCCCAACTTTCTCTGGTGGCCCTCCCTCTAAACAGGAAAGTAGGCGGAATGAAGTGGCCGAACGAATTACAGGACGCGATCATGGTAACCAGGCTGCCCCTCTCCTGAGCCTTAATCCTGTAGGCATGCTTTCGTTCGGCTTCCACGACAACGCTGATTCTTGATTCCTTAGAATATATAAAAAATAATTAAAAATTTTAAAAAAATTGAATTAAAATCATCTACCATTTGGTAGGCTTCAAAAAATTATTTTTCCGCCTTCTGACTCACCCGAACCGTTTTAAATCCGGCTTCATCGACGTTGAATACATGTTCAGGTTTGATGTTGTATTTGGCAATGGTGGCTTCGTAAACATCAAAGAAGTTGTCGACCACCTGTTTCGTAAGACCGAATGCCCTACTCTTGCTGATGAATTCGGCTTTTTTCATCTTGAGGCCGTTACGACGAAAAAACCCTTGTGCCCAGTCCAATCCAGCGCTACCATTTCTGAAGGGGTGAATAATGCCGTTTTCTTCCGCAACAAGAAAGGCCATCCGGCGAACTTCTTTCGAGGTAACGCAGTCAAAACTGCGAAAAATTAAAAAGAGGTTAAGTAATCATTGAAAATTAATTAATTTTTAAAATCGTTTGCTCAGGGGCGCGAACTCTTACCTCTTGCTTCGACGAATAATCCAACTCTTGAGTTGTTCTTCTTGCTTCTTCGTGAATACGGTTTTGCGTCCTCTGGCAATTTTCTCAGGTATGGAATCCCAGCCACGCCTACGAACTTTTCTTGCTATGGCATACATGGTACTTCGAGAAAGAGTTGCAATTTTCGCGGCTTCCTTCATCGTGTATCTTCCAACGTGGACATCGAGCAGCAAGGAGCGCACCAGCACCCCCGGAACAGCTGGTTTCAAGATTCGTCTGCGGGGCATACCTGTAATCAAGGTAAATTTAGAGCGGCAATTGATCCACAACGGATTATATACTTAATTATAATCCGAGCAAAAAAGCCGATTCTCGCGTGAACAAAGCATCAAAAATTCTTGTAACTTACCCGTAATCTTCGCAGAAACAATTTTCAATCCACAGGTGCACTTGTCCAGCTTCCTTTTACAGGTTCGCAATAATCACACAGGTGAGGTTGAAGGTTCCAAAATAGTAATTAATGCTAATTCACGCTCAGAATGAGAAATTTTTATGATTGATTAACTTGATGATAACTTGAACTTGACGACAAGCCAAGAAGAAGAAGCTCGTCCGAGCGTTGTTGTGAATGTACTGTGTGGGTGAAATCGGTTCGTTTCGCTATGAGGCGCTAACGACTTGTGATGTGAGTAAGAAAAACGACGAGAGAACGATTTCGGTTCATTGATGAAAGCCTGCGTTAATGCACTGACTGAAGCCACAGCAAGATCCTCACAA
>JAQGBJ010003940.1:0-11329 GCA_034698345.1 Sphaeridia pumilis | reverse complement strand
AAGTCAAGTGACATCACCTGGAACAAGTACAAAGATCTCGTTGGCACATTGTAACCAATCACAGTTACTGGAGAGAAAATAGGCAGGGAAAAGTAGTTTTAGATTTTGTAGAGCCAGTAGCTTGAGCGAGGAATGAGATAACGGGTTTAAAAGATTTTGTAGTTACAGTTTGCCGATACATTTTACATGTTGTTTGTACATAAACAGAAGATTGTTTAAACTCTGTTGAATATGACTCGGGTCAATAAAGATATTTATCAAAATTCAAACATGTCTACTCATCTCAAAGTCGGCTTCGGCTTTTGTAAACATCATTAGAGCATCCGATATCATACCTGGCGGGAATTGGTTCTTGAAGTTCGTCTCTTGACTTGACATTCTTCAAAGATTATCAGAGTACACACGCTCCTAGTCCTGCTTGCTAAACATCAACAAGGTTTATCTTTTTCTGTAACCAGTATCAAGATACGAGACTATGTTATTAATAGGCATCTTTTTCTGCTTTTTCCACATGGCGGGTTGCCACTTGTAAACAAACCTCAAGAAAGCGGCAAAAGCTGTATATCCAGTAGCAGATACAGTTCAGGAATCTATAGTACAGTTACTGCTCAAAGTCCAAATACGGACTCAAGATTAAGATACGGACGGGCACATAGCAACAGACGAGACACGTTTCTTTCCCAGCCGCAGAACCGGCCAGAATCCACGGAATATTCTCGACTTCTTATGGAGAGGGTGAGAGCAGTCACGTAGACATTTCCCACAGCCACCATAGTGGTAAATCTGTGATACAAAAAGAGTCGAGTTAAATGCTTTTCTTCATAAGCTATAAACTTATTCAACTCATAAAAATCCTTTGAATGTCATTAAACAACTATACGGAAACTAACATTTTGAATTGGCAAAAACTGATCCTCGGCACTATTATTTTCGGTCTACCTGTCTCACGGGAGCTGGAAGCCTGGAAAATCCAACATGAAAATTTATCAAGATGTACAAACACTATTTAAGACATCAAACTTTTAGCTCACTGTAAGACAGTCAAACTTTAGCCATTTGCTGAACCGGCTGAACAGTTTGAGGATCGATAGCAGTAGACCCTATTTGCTGTATCTTTTCTTAGACACTCAAGTTTGCCAGCAGTCCTTGACAGTTCCTCTGGCATTGATTCAACTCGCCATCTGAAAGGAAATCCACCATTTCGGTATACTTGAAAGACACTTTCAGATACTTTAATAAGAAAAGTGAGAGTTTGGATACCTTCAAAATGTGGTGCTGGAAACGGGGGCAATCTTGGTTGATTGTGATACTTCTAGTTGGACTCGCTGGACCACTTCACGGCATTGTAAAACAGTGCCAAAAGCATGGCCACAACATTATCTGCATTAAGGACATCGCTGCAGCTACGGCAGACAGCTTCGGACGAGTTGGCATCATCAACAAGAGCTCGGCATGTCCCTTCATCCGATTCACCAAACAAGAATGGAGCCTGCCTTGCCGAACATTATCTCGGAAGAAGGCAGCTATTGTTCGGGCATTTCCTGCAGAAGTCCTCAAGTATGGAGTCTTCCAGGTGGGCATGGTCCAAGACCGGATTACGCCAGGAGGTTGCGGCGAAATGCGCCTGATGGAGTGTTACTGCGGGGCTGAAATGGAACATGTCAACTGTTCGGATGTCTTGTGGGCTGCAACCTACAAACGGGGAGAACATGAACACCTGATTAAGGCGTTTAATAACTATCAAAAGTACAAAGATTCGAAAACCAAGGAAGAAATGTCTTCAGACGAAAGTGATAGAAATATGAGTGCAGATTGCGTTAAAGACGATAAAAAGAATGAAATTAAGTAAGATTTAGAAATCATGGAGATACCAGTACCTTCAGCTCAAGCCCAATAAAGATTTCACTCAATCAATACCCGAATCTTCGAAATTATCAAGAATCATGAATGAAGTGTGTTCGAATCAAACTCTACGAAAATTGCATAAACATTTTGACGGTTTGTTCATTGTTTACGTTTGCCAAGTAAGGGAACCCAAGGAGATCTGATGCGCGCGGAATTTAATCCTCGGTTTTCCCAATGCTTTTTTTGCATGTGACTGACTGAGAATCATCTTCATCCACGATCAGCTGTGTAAAAGCAGATTGAAATCTATGGTTTTCTGTAAATGTGTGTTTAGATTTAGTTTTAGTTATTGTGTTGGTTCGCGGATCTTGTTTCAGGTTTCGGAGAAAATTATTGAAGTAAACTTAACCACGCCGATATATTGGAGTCCAAGTTTTACACTTTAGTCAGTTAAAACCTGCTTCAAGATGTCGTCCAACGGCCTTCAAAACATAACTGCTGAATCACGTCAGCCGGTTACGGATCCTGACGAAACTCCTCTCAATCCACATTTCAGCGAATCTAATGAATCATCAAAAGTTCTGAAAGGGGCTGAAATTCGCATTCCGATGCCTTGGGGCCATGTTGCTGGTGGGTTCAACTTTTAAGTTACAATTTGTCAAAAAGTTCAAGAAAATCACACTGCATTTTCGTTTGTTTGCAGGCAAACAATGGGGCAACCCTGAAGGCATTCCAGTTCTGGGACTCCATGGATGGATGGATAACGCTGGAACTTTTGACAGATTAGCACCATTGCTATCGTCTTCGCTTTACTTTGTCGCTGTTGAACTACCTGGCCATGGATTAAGCAGTCATTTACCGGCTGGAGTAGCATACCATTTTATTGTGAGTGTTATTAATTTTAGGTCAGTGCGTAAGCGAATTAATTTATTCAATGTACCTCGGTTTTCAGGATTACATTCTCGTCGTCCGGAGGATAGTGAAGTTTCTGAAATGGACAAAGTTCAACATAGTCGGGCATTCCATGGGGGCTGGTGTAGGATCGTTGTATGCTTCAATTTACCCTACTGATGTAAGTGAGATAAGATTTGATTGTGGCTCTATCACCATATATTTTGTGAAAATTTCGCTTTAATTCTGAATCGATTTTCTTCTAGGTTGAAAATTTGGTGCTACTTGACCTTGCGAAGCTAATCACAAGCAGTCAATCCAGCATTGTGGGGAAATTGCCAGGTGCTTTGAATGCTTACTTATCACTAGAAGATAAGATGGACCCTGTACCGCCAAGCTACACGTATTTCGATGCCCTTGAACGTCTAATGAAGGCGACATACGGCGGGCTTACTGAGGAGTCAGCCAAATGTTTGATGGTTAGGTGCTAAATATGGTTTTTAATTACCAATCATGCCAGTTGTGTAGAAAGTGCAATTAACGTTATAATATTTTTTACAGATCCGTGGTACACGTCAAGTCGACGAAGACAAATGGTCTTTTACTCGTGATATCCGAATTCGCAGTCCAACCATAATGCACATGACTCATGAGATATCGTACGAGATTCTCAACCAGATCCGATGTCGAGTATTGTTGCTGACTGCCACCATTGGCGTTGGTTTCGAAGCATCTGAAGTAACCCAGAAAGCCATTGATATATATCGACAAAAGTGTTCAGACTTCCAAATGTGTGATGTGGAGGGAAACCATTTTTTCCATTTGAACAATCCTGAAGAGACCGCTCAGCACGTGAACAAGTTCCTAGAAGGGCAAAGGTCAAACCTGTGATAAACCTCTGTGTTGAATTTACCTTAAACTTACATACCATGACATTATCGAGATTTTTAATGTTTTAAAAAGTCAGGGCATCGTGGTGTATCTTTCCTCTTTGTTCATATTCAATAGACCGAATGGTATTAGAATGAGATTTTGTTTTAGATTACGTTACGTAGAGACAGTGTTTGATGTCAGTGATACTAAAAAGCTTTAATTATCAAGAAAATGTAACCCGGTAGCTGGCCTCACGCACCCATTTGTGCATGAGTCAGCTGGTACTTGGTACTGTCATCTTCTGTTTGTCAAGTGAGCGAATTCGTTGTTGATGGCTACGCTCTTGTGATTGACACCTGCTGATTAGTATACTGTTCAAGCCCGTGAATCGATTTCTTCTCGCCTTTTGTCAATTCAGATTAAGCTTGATTATTGCTGTTCAAATTTGCACGCTGTAACTTAACAATAGTCAATCTGCCACATTGAGTGTCCAAGCAAACAAGAAAGTATGTATTGACTCATGTTTCCCCAGACATGTACCGAGCCTTGTGGTGGTTCACTTTCAAGAAAATCCATTATCAACTATCCCTTTACTTATATATGTCGTAGACGGCAATTTGTAGATGTAGTAGTCTAGACAAGGGTGGATCGTCATCATTTGACAGAAAAATAGGACGTCGGACATTTTCATGTCTTTTAAGCTAGAAGAAGCGGTAACGCAACTTGTCACACTGTGCATTAGCTGTAGTCGAAAAGCTGTTATTTTGATAGCCTGTTTGTGACCAAAAGCGAATATGCAGCTGAATCACCATTCAGCTTGCATTTCGCGAATCGTCCTAAATTAAATGCAGTGATGTTGAGAAATTTCAATCAAAATCTCTCACTCATTACTTAGCTACAGTTCCATTTGTATGGAAGATCCTATCCAACTTTACACAAGCTGCAGCAAAAACATGGCCATGGGAGGAACCGGTTTTCTGTATTGAAGAGTTACAGCACATGACGCAACGCTGCCGAATACAAACGTTGCTTCCTCTAGGCCCCAATCTCACTTTCACGTAAGGTGCGCTTATTGTACACGCTTCCGTCTACCTATTTTGACATTCAGCTGTTGACTCAGTCAGTCTATTGGATTCCATCGAACAGTAAACATGCTCAAGCGGAACTGTGTCAAAAGGCCGTCTAGCGCGCTAGCGCTCATGGTACTATGTGGACTGAGCTGCAGTTTAGTGTCAGGCGACGACATCGAAAACTCGTAAGTGATACTATTTTGCGCTTGAATCCAGGTTTTAAGTTTCTAAAGTCTAATTTGGGCTTGTTTCCAGGATCGTCTACGGCCCGCCAAATTATCCAAGTTCAGTTCACCATCAGCCCTACCATGTTGCTCATCATAAACCGCACCATCACGCTCCGGAGCCTGTTATCAAGAGACTTCGAAGCACCGACTTTGTCAGCTTCTACTTGTACCCTAATCAACAGTGAGTAAATTAAAATTAGATTCCTCGAGATAGTCGCTCATCTAATGACGCTTTTGAACTTTTAGCGATTGGGAATACGAAGAACGAATCATGACCGATGACATTCACAGTCTCCAGAGGTCGCACTTCAACGTCTCATTGCCAACCACATTCCTGATTCACGGGCAATTATCGGATAGGCACACGCTAACTGATGTAGTCCAGATCAAAAATGGTAAAGAAATCGTTTCCGCGCTTCCTTCTTTAATAGTTCTCTTGGACGACCTTGAAATCTCGAAAAGTTCTCACAGACCTAGAAAGAGTTTAAGCTGATGAGTTTAATTATAGTTCTTCTGGGCATGCTTAATTCCTGGTGCATTCAATTGTGGGATTTCAAAGGCCATCAATTTTTTCCTGCTTCCTTCCTACTTGTTTTTTATTGCTCCCGTCAGAAACCAGTAACCAGTAATCTAAAATGAACGCTTTTTTTACTTCCAGCCTACCTTCAGACACATTACCCGACCAATATCATCATTGCTGATTATGGAAAGCTGACCAAATCCAGGCTGCCCTTCCTGTTCACAACACTGTCAGTGTTTACCACAGTGCTGCCTACGACACTGCTGACCGGTCCCTTGGTGGATGAAATGACTGATTTCCTGTTGTTCATGATGCGTTGTGGCTACTTGCGGGGACCAGAAGATGTCCACATGATTGGATTCAGCCAAGGAGGCATCCTTAACCGACGTATTGGTGCCAAACTTTTCGACCTTACCAGGCGAAGGACCAAAAGAATCACGTGCTTGGAAGGCCCTGCCGAGTGGCCATGGGTAGCCAAGATCAATCGGGGCAAGCGTTACACTGATTTCCTCGATGCTACCGTATCCAGTCAAGGAATTATGTCGCATTCGGATAGGACCAAGTGGGACGCCATATTCTACATTAATGGAGGAGGTTTCAACCAACCCTCGTGTCCCACCATCTTCCCATTTGCCCGTAAGATTCAACTTTATTGCTGATCATCTGTTAGCGTTCAAGTACTAACTGTCTTTTCATTTATTTTCAGAGCCTTACTGCGGTCATCAAAGCGCAGCCGCTTATTACGCCCGATCCATCAGACGTACCGATTTGACCTCGTGCCGATGTGAAACCGTTTGCTTCAAGGCACCCAATCATTGTTATGACCCCGTTCCGTGGGGCCAGTATACGCCGCCGAGGTAATTTCAGATTATAAAATCGATATACTTAGATCGCTCCTTTTAAAATGTTACTCAATTCTGCTTTTTTCGATTTGCAGTACTCGAGGCCGATACCATGTCAAGTTGATCTAGAACTCTCGGTGGTTCAACTTTCGTCATACTCGTCTTTCATTCACTACGTTTCTGTCTAGTCTGATGTTGGCATTATTGCGGCTCAACATTTGTGTTAAATAACGTTAATTTTACTGTAAACCATATCATTAGACACAACTATACAGGATTTACAGCTGTACCTGGTTGATAATACTCATATCCAGAGATCCGAATCCAAGTTTTGTTGTATAATAAGTCATGACCTGGCACGATGGCGGCCTTAGAACAGTCCCAATGTGGAGGAGTTGTTCCACAAACAAACTAATTGATATGCTAGTCTTCTGTTTGAGCTGTTACGTAACTTGCCACTGTACCCTCTATTTGTAAGCAAAAAGTTGTTATTTTGATAGTATGTTCTTGACCTAAAGCAAATATGCAGCTGAAATAAAATTCCGCTTGCATTTTGCAAATTGGCCCAAATTAAATGCAGTAATGTTGAGAAATTTCTATTGACATCTCTCATTACTTAATTATGATTCCTTCTGCATAGAAGGACTCCTTACAACTTTACGCAAACAAAATGCATCCAGAAGACATATGACCGTGAGAGGAACCGGTTTCTTCAACTGACCAGCTGAACTACATTACGCAACGCTGTTGCATTATGGAAACGCCGTTTCCTCTACGCCCCAAACTGTGACTTTCACATAAGGTACGCTTCCGTCTGCCGTCTATTTTGATTCTGACATTTTGTTGATTCAGTCTGTTCTATTCCATCAAGCAGGAAACATGACCAAGAGTAGCTGTGCCTGTGCCAGAAGACCGTCTAGCGCTCTAGCGCTTCTGATGATACTCGGGATGAGCGCCAGTTTTGTCGTAGGCGATTACGACGAAAATCCGTAAGCTTTTCAAGATTTTCGCTTTTTGGATATCCTTAGTTCTTCATATGCATTTTATGTTTCCTTCAGTCTTGTCTACGGCCCACCAGATCATCCAGTGTCAGTTGCCTACCAGGCTCACACTGAAGGCGATTATAAATCGCAACACCGCGCTCCAGAGCCTATAATTAAGAGGCTTCGAAGTACCGACTTTGTCAGCTTCTACTTGTACCCTAATCAACAGTGAGTACAGTAAATTAAAATTAGATTCCTCGAGATAGTCGCTCATCTAATGACGCTTTTGACTCCTAGCGATTGGGAATACGAAGAACGAATCGTCACCGATGACATTCACAGCCTTCAGCGGTCGCACTTCAACGTTTCATTGCCAACCACATTCCTGATTCACGGGCAACAGTCGAATCGACACACCTTAACTGATGTAGTCCAGATAAAAAACGGTAAAAAACCTTGTTTTCTTCCTCGTTAATTAACTACAATAGCAAAAGAGCGCAGAAAATTTAATTTAAGAAAATGTAATATTTCCAGCCTATCTTCAGACACACTACGGGACCAATATCATCATTGCTGATTATGGAAAGCTAACAAACTCCAGGCTGCCCTTCCTATTCACATCGCTGTCCGTATTAACTACGGTACTACCCACATCGAAGCTGACCGGTCCGTTGGTGGATGAAATGACAGATTTCCTCTTATTCATGATGCGATGTGGCTACTTGCGGGGACCAGAAGATGTCCACATGATTGGGTTCGGTCAAGGCGGCCTCCTCAACAGACGTCTCGGTGCAAAGTTTTTCGAAGTTACGGGGCGAAGGACCAAAAGAATCACGTGCTTAGAAGGCACTGCGGAGTTGCCACGAGTAGCCAAGAGCAACCGGTCGAAGCGTTACACGGACTTCCTGGACGCTACTGTTACACATCAAGCACTTTTGTCCCACGCGGATAGGACCCAATGGGACGCGGTTTTCTATGTCAATGGAGGTGGTTTCACTCAACCAGCTTCATGTCCCACAATCTTCCCGTTTGCTGGTGAGTGAGACAATAATCCTCAATTGTAATCATAGTTTAATCCGGTTTCCAGTTATTAACTGTCTTTTTATCCCTTTAGAACCTCACTGTGGCCATTTTGCTGCAGTCGCCTATTACGCCCGATCCGTTAGACGTAGCGATTTGGTCTCGTGTCGTTGTGAAACCGTCTGCTTCAAGGCACCTGATCGTTGTGATGACCCCGTACCCTGGGGTCTGTATACGCCGCCAAGGTAATTTTTAAATTAATGCTACTTTGTACAAGTAACTATTCGACTTAATTCCAATGTGTTCGATTTGCAGCACTCGAGGCCGATACCATGTCAAGTTGACGTAGAACTCACTTCAGTTGGATCTTCAGCCAAATAAGGCTTCTATCCGATAGAGGCGGAGGCCGTCAAGTCAATTTCTAAGAATAGTCGACTTGTTTCTAAAATGTTAAAAATACTAACACCCTAACAGCATACCGTTGGTGTCAATCCCATAAGTTTTACTGTATCCACGCAATATGTGTATATATACATGAACGGGGGCATGAGAACCTGCGAATGTGGAAATTCCAAGTTTTTCCCATTCGCGCTCAAGCTAATTGACATGCTCGTTTCAGCTTCTGAACTTGTGTACTTCGTACTTCTATATATTTGTACACATAAGTTGCACTTGTCTGAAGCACTGTCAAAGTTAATGTGCACACCCTTTTCACAAAGGGCTCTCACTTTTCTGTTGACATTCAACCTGTGAACTTTAATTTTGTAATAGCTAGTCCTGAGAACTATGGTTTCGCGTTTGGAAATCAGTCTAATGCTTATATAATTATCATTACTGAAGATTTATTTTAGTGATGCAACTTATCTGTGATCATCCAATAGTCAGTCGTCAGTCACGTCCTCCTCATGACATTTCATCTTTAATTTCCGTTAAAGGGTCATGACTGTTAGTTGACACTATTATTTAAACAATTCCATGTTGTTTGTCGTTGATTAATAATAAAATAGTAAAATGACCCATCAAGTTGATGTGGCAGATTCTTTTGAACATCAGCCAACTTTTTTTACTTGATCGACCTCACAGTTATACCGTCGCCCTTTTCCTCCTGAAGGTACCTGGCCTAATTAAATGTCATGCCAATTTGGCCTGCCGAGTATGCGCCTTCAAAAGGGTCATCATCGAAGCAGGCGCAAGTGTGCAAGCAAGCACCTTGTTGCCGTTGTACTTCCTGTCTGTATAATTTTTATTTGACAGCCAAGATTATGGCGTTATTAGATGGCAGCATCCAGTCTTTTACCAATGTGATTTTGTTGCGCAAAAGTCTTCAAAATTCCTGTTGATCAAAAACATGATCACCAAGATCAACAATCAATCATCGTAAGTACCTTAAATTCGGCCTACAGTACTGAAAACCGCTCATATTTCACGATTAAAAGAAGATGATTTGATGGCACAAGTGACGTCGAATGACTACATGTTCTTGTTCTTAAGGCGAGAAATCCCACTTTTATTATGTTCACAGGCTAATATTTTGTCTGCTATGGCCAAACGTCTAATTTCTTATTTTTGGCCCCACGAATTTGGCGAAAAATTTGCCAAATGTCACGCGGAAGGCTTTGTATCCTACTTGCAAGCCCGAGTCCCAAGCCAAAAAATACGATGACGCTTTAGATTAAATTCTGTAAGAAAAGGGCATTTTTGTGACCCGCAGAAGCAATTAGCGCATGCGCATGCATCTGTTCGTCTACCTGGACTACCTGCCTTCACTCTCACTGAAACGCATCTTGTTGTTGTTCTTTTGCTAGATTGCAGGCGCAGCGCAGGTACACAAATTCTGCAATTTTTTCTCACGTGTTTTCCTCATAAGATACGTTGCTCATTCTGCTATGCAGAATATTAAATATCTCACAGTTTCATCTGCAATGTACTTTACATTTACAAAGTACGAACATAATTCAAGGCATACGCGTACATACGCATCTTCCTGTTACATAACGTTGCATTGTCTTTTGTACTTTTGCCGTAATTATGTGAACGGAATGCGAAATACGGCTGCTATATATGCTATGTCAGTGTGTGAAATGTGCGCAATCCAACGCAATTTCAAACACCTCAGTCAGTTTACTATTTTTGCGAATTTTGACAGTTGAGCTGCTCTCATTCTGCTTCAATTGTTCTTGTGGTTAACTTAAACGCCCTTTGATTCCCTCATGTCATTCGACCACGAGCCGCCTTCGCTGCAGCATCTAACACAACAAGTCGCCGAAATAGTGCAAACTCTTCGAACGTTTCCGAAACACGTGTTTGTGTACCAGCGCTTCGCGCTTCAAGTTCCAGCGTCAGTTGAAAATCCTGTTTTTGCACGCGCGTGCTACTTCTTGGAATCTTGGTTTTTCAAGACGGCTCCATGTGCTAAAGCGCTGCGCTGGTCAGTTATTGGCTCCATACGCTCTTGGCGTGGCGGCGGCCAAAATTACTGATTTGATTGACCTTGAATCTATATAAGCTGTTTGCTATTTGTAAAGCCAATCTAGTCAATGCCAGAAGCTTCTAAAATGGGCGTTTTAACCAATAGTAAAAGTGTCTTCGCTTTCTTAACTTTGACGCTGCTTTGCAGCGTCTTCGAAGTCACCAGAGCCCAATGGAACAATGCAGTGTAATAAGCTTTACAATTTAAAATCCTTTGGTATTAACCACTTCGTTATGAAAAAACTGTATATTTTCTAAATTACAGATTCGCCAATCTTATTGCGCCTCCTCCAGTCTACCAAGCGCCATCGCAGCAACCTTCAGACGTCAAATTCTACCTCTTTAGAAATCCAGAGTAAGTCTGATACTCAATACATCTTCGAACTCCACAATCCTCTGCGGTGTATCATTATATAATTTGATAACTCTGACTTCAGAGACGAAGACGAAAAGCATGAGATCCTGTACGAGGACGACCTGTCGCTGGAAGCTTCAGGCTACAATAAATCAATGCCTTTGGTCCTTCTCCTTCATGGAGTTTTATCGAACCACCTGACCATTTCCGATGTCCAGCAGGTTAAGAACAGTA
>JAQGBJ010003939.1:0-11330 GCA_034698345.1 Sphaeridia pumilis | reverse complement strand
CCGTTGGTGTCGAGGGAATGTGTGCATTTGCTCGCTGCAGGGGCGGATGTGAATGAGACAATATCGCTGAGCAACTTCGCCTTCTTGTACGGAACATTTCCTTCAGCGCCTGGAGTCTTTGTTTATGCGCTGCAGTATGATGTGGCCGTTCAGATGGTAAGTGGACAGACGGATATCAATGACGAATTTGATGTTGACAAGGGCGAGCATTAATGGATTTTTTATATAGATCGCAGGGTCCATGGTAGCATGTACCTTTTTGTCGGCGCCCTTTATGTTCGTCTCAGCCAAAATGATAACTTTGACTAATCCCAGTAATTACGTAACTGAACTAGATCTTTTCTTGTTCAATATGAGTATATTGGGCCTTGCAGCATTGGTGAGTGGAGAATTTGATGTAAATTGAGCTGGAATCGATGGAAATAGATGTTGACTTCCATGACCTTGCTTGTAGATTTGGGTGACTGGCGTATTCGTGTTGAGCCGAAAATGGAGTAAAGTACCCCACTGCATAACTTTATGCCTGATGGTGTCTCAGGTATGATTTGAAAGTGAGAGTGCTATATCACAATTTTGAAGGACATTGTAATAAAATTTCGTTTTATTGCAGGCGATTGCCTGCGTTGGGGCAATGCTTTGGTCATCTTTGGGTGTGGGAGACAATACAGGCTGGAGACTGTATTTACAGTTCGGCGTTTTCGCGTTCGGAGTGTATAGCTCCAGAATTTGGACTGCAATACTCGCTGCTAGTCTTGTATTTTTGCGATGCAGAAGTTTATGCTTTGTTCTCAAACTACGACCTTACATGGGAATCATTGGTTGGGGGTAAGCTGAGACTGCATGGTGTTCGAAGTTCATACAGAGCTGTATTTCACATGATTGCTTTGTAATTACAGAGTCCCAGCCGGTTTCGTTACAGTATTAATGCTAACTGTGAAAGCTGAGTCGCTTCATGACAAACAAAACCCGAACTTCCAGTATGGTCAAACACAAGCACTTGTCGCGTTGCTCGTTTTGGTTGCGTCGTTTATAGGTGCGAAGATTGCAATACATCTCGATCGAATGAAAGTTATTAATTGTACTCACTAATCGTTACAAATGTTCCAGTTACGGTCGGATGCCTAGTCATGCAGCAGCGATATGAACGCGAGTATGCCCAGTACTCGACTCTAAATCCTCCAAGCCGGGATCTCGTTTGTGACTTTGATGTGGAATCCAACGACGATGGATATGATGGTTCGTCGTACGTAATAGACTCTATTGACTATGGCAACTGTCCACAACGAAGGCGCACAGGATCTATCTGCAGCGGTAGAAGTTCGAATCAACCATGCTGTAGTACCTCCAGCACAATTCGAAGAACAAGAAGTCTTGGAATCAAGAGACCAAGCGTTGCTGGCAGTAGCGGCTGTTGCATGAGCGTGGCTACACCGTCGCCTCGACCGGCACCTAAGTCATTACTTTCTTGTGCGACTGAAATCGAAGACCTGGGCAGAGCTGCAGCTGCCGGAAAGTTCAAAGTGCCGAGAGCCTCAAAAACTAGACAGCAAATAGAAGATAATATGACTAGCCCACCTGGAGAGCCCGAATCCGATGAAGAAATTCTCTTTAGCTACAACGACGACTTGTGCTCACCAGGAAGACAAATGTGCTCGTCTGGAGAACGTAAGACATGTGCAAAGTTGTTGGCAAGATACAAGGCTTTGAATCAGCTGACTGAGCCGGCAGAAATCGGAATCGTCAGAGATCGTGATGACGAATTTCAAATGATACGACACATTGTTCTACTTTTGTTGCTGAGTTCGTCTATGTTTGTGGTAAGTATTCCACTGCAGGTCAAATAGTTTCCTGTATTTACCGGTACAACTAATGATGATCTTGTACGTAGGGTATTGCACTGTGCTTATGGACTCTCATTACTGAAGAAGAATCTGGAATCTACGTGGAACTTGTGTTCCTTGATGCAGCTTTAAATTTTGGACAAGGTTTCTTCACATTCATGCTATTCGGTCTCAACACGAAACGAATCATCATGCCAGTGCACAAATGGTACGGTCCCAAAATTTAGATTCGAATTCGAATATTGTTCGTTTCAGTTTATAAACAACGGTTATCATTCTTTCCGCAGGTGGCGACGCTTGGTCTACGGCGAAGGTGCTGTGCATCTTCCAAGCTGGGAAGATCTGTCCCTAGAAACCAAACAAATCTGTGAACAGTTCCTCACATACCACATCGAAAAATGTACCGTGGATATTGTTAGAGATAGAAGGTATGTCCCAACAGAAACTGTTTGTTTTTTTCATAAAGGAACATTGATCTTGAGACAATATTCTGTGTAGGTGGAGGATGGAGTCTTACAATGAAGTCTTCTGCGGACATGAACTAGTCGACTGGCTACTTCTAGTCGGTCTTGCCAAGGACCGTAGTGAAGCCGTTAAATATGGACGGCATCTACTGACTGGCCGAGTGATCCGTCACATCAAGAATATGCACCATTTCCACGACCAATCGTTCTTTTACACTTTCGTGACTGTAGATTAGACTGCAATCGGAGGCTAAGTTCCGACTCGGACTTCCGAGGGTTTTCATTTGTCTCTTGTTACCCAATATGTTACCACTAATTGTTGGATGTTGTTGTGATTCTCTCATCGTACTTAACTCTTCATTATTATTATGTAAATATTTTTGTTGACTACGGGCACCACATCTTGATCCCTTTTGTTGTTGTTATGAACCGAAGACACTCTGCCCAATCTAGAAAACGATGCACTTGAAAATATTCATAACTTACTCGTATCTGCACATGTTTGCTCAAGTTTTGTTACAAAAATTTATTTCTTGTACTGTAAGGTAATAATAACGTACAAATGAAGGGGGATTGAAGGTCGAGGTCGAGATGTCTAGTTGTGTATATAGAGCGCTTGAGTAGTATGATAATGATAACGAAGACTATGTGATTTCATTGTCAAAAAGTCAAAATATATGGTAGAAACTGTATACAAAACTGAATGAATAGTATTCATGTTGGAGCCTATGTTTATGTACATTTAGAGTATTCGTCGTAATAAGTTATGTAACAGAACCTTGGTAGACTTAGGAAACCCTCGTTTCCTTCTAGACATATTTTAGTGTACACGGTGGGCAGTGATGGATATTTTACAGATCATTTCTTAACTGGACTCAGGCAGGATAATTCAGACTGAAGAGATCTTTTTAGCGTCTGCTTTTCCCAAATGTCACAAATTGTTAGTCTTAGGGACAGCCGCATTCGTCAACAATCATTTTAGGTAAATCCCTCTTAATTATGTTAAGATCAGGACCAAAGTAAATTAGCGACATTGGCGAAAACTTTGTTGGGGCACAACAAGGAAGAATGCCACTTAAATTAGCCTTTTCTGGATGCGTCCTCCTAAATTCCTCTAATACATGCGTGTGATAGTTTAAGTAAGTATCAGGAGTTCTATAATTGCCTCCGCAATGACCTCGACAATAGTTGGCGTAGTAGCCCTTTGGAGCTATAATCCAGTCGTCCCAACCCAAATCTCTAAAGTCAATGTAAAATTTTTGTTTACAACACTGTTTGACATTAGGCCCGCATTCGATGGCACGCCGACGATTTCGGCGAGACACTGGACCAGACTCTGTCTCTAAAACTAGAAATGGCATTGATAATTTACTACTACTATTACTGGTTGTACTATTATTTTTACTACTACTGCTGCTAAAGCTCCTTGTACTATCGTCTAAAGCGTCTAAATGAGATTCTTCCGAAGAGGGCGAGTCAGATCCAGCCGGACTCGTCAAAACTGGCGCTATCGAAGAACCACAACCGGAACAGTCGACCAGAAGCATGAGCTTTTCGTCCTCGAGTATCGCCTGGTCCTGCTGTTGGTGGTGGTGATGATGATGGCGGAATCGATGGTGATGCCGGCTCTGGTTGCTGTACCATTCTTGGACTACTGAAGTTACATCGAGCTTTTGCCATCCGAGCGAGTCGAGGCTAATAGACTTGGTGGCCACTCGGGTAAGAGACACTTGCTGAAAAACAAATTATCTATTAATATCATGGTGCAAAGCTAATGGAACAGATTTTGGTGTTGCAGGCTTACTTCAGAGTCCAAAGTGGCATTGAGATCTATCGTCGACCAGGTCACATTTCCAGACACTTGGAAGACGTACAACTTGATGGATTTAACTGGATGAAGGACACGGCCAAAATGTCGACTAATGGAACTTTGGTAGTCCATTTTGACCCAGAGGTTGGCCTTCGCAATCGAGACGCCAACGCCATGGGCGTGGTTTCCGGCGTATGAAAACGTTAGAAGGTTGTGGCTGTTCAGAGCTGGACCTGAGGAACCAGGAAAAGGCGGACATTTTAATTTTGTGAAAGTTGTAATAACCATAGGAGAACCATTTCAGATTAAGGCTAAATCATATAATAACGGATCATATCAAGCTTTTGGAATCAGGACGTGTAAATCTGGTGCAAATTTACAGCTGGCCAGCTGACGACCAGACAGCGTTTAATCTTATCACAATCTTTATGACGGCCATCGCCGTCTCGAAGACGTTGTTGTAATTAATTGTTATTCCTCGGAAATCTTGCATTATTCATTGCTGCTGCATGCAATTGGTTTTTGGTATTGCTTTCTTGGTCAGTCAGAGGTCCAAAAGCCAAATAATTTGATTTACATTTTTATAACCTGTAATTACGTTATCTGTGCACTTAACATGTTCCCATTTTTTAATACCTTTCACAGCCACAGAAACCTTTTCTCAATATCTTCTTGAACAAATATTATTATCCGCAGTTTTACTTGCCCGCCATCAAAATTAATGGAACAAAGTCTACGTATAATTATAGGTATTGATTGCTCAACGTTCTGGCTGTATGTAAACGTATAAATAGCCTCGTATTTCCACTGCCTGCAGCCGCCAGAAGTGTATTTTTGTATTGGCTGTTGCATAATGGCAAAATGACGGCGTCATTAACAAGCAATGCACTTCAGTTCCAGAAGAACGAGGCTAACTTTTTGTTAACTCTAATGTGTTATTGCATGCCAATTCTTCCTGTTCTCAGGAAACAAATTCTCATAATAACGATCCAGCCAGCCGCCAGACGTCGTAAAAATTTGGGGTTCTCTTCTCAATAATATATTCGCAAATACACACGGAAAGATTCGCAATCAATTTTATGGCTTTTACCGAACGCAATCATCGGTTTGCGAAATGTGTGAAAGCTTTGTATATTTTTAAACGTCTGGAGAGTGGGCAGAGGCTCAGTTTGTTTGAAGTTTGAACTTTGCAATGAAGTGTTCCCAGCAGCAATTCACATTATCCAAAATGTCAATCAAATCAAGAGATTTCAACAACGACAAAGACTTTCTAAATTATACATAAATGTTTATATGCGTTGCGTGGGCGAACTCCAGTCTTTTGGAAGCCTATTTGAGGAGCTGGAGAAACGTGGAAAACGTGGTTCGAGGCCGCCTCCGCAAAGTGCGTACTTGAGAAAGCGGAAGCAGCGCTATTTGTTTACTAATTCATACAGGCAATTATATATTTGGGATTGAGTGACTTTGAGTACTAACCAATTTTCGTTAATTTTATATAATACTCGTTATAACTCCTTGGGTTCTATTCACTAACGGATTTCGTATATCTCAAGGACAGTTTATCATTAATATATATGCCGGTTGTGTTGGCAGGTTTGCGTGGGCGATTCCCGCCTCGATTCTATCAGTTCTCTCGTGGACAATTAAATAATTCCAAGTAGACCAAATCAAAGAGGCGTTTGTTTATACAATTCAGCTCTGTTTCAAGTACCCATATAAGCATTGGCATTAATACATGGTTTCTTGGAATCCATCAGTCCATTGACAAAAAGCCATTTCGGCTACCGACTCCTCATTTGTCTTTCCAGCTGGTAGTGAAGCTAACATCACAGAAATTGTGTAGAGGTTTCAAGATTTCTGTTGAAACTCTTATAGAAAACAAATTGCCCGTCTTTACGTTTTCGACTGTTCCTTCTTATCCTATAGGAAATTGATAGCTCTTTCCAATATTCATGCTTAGGCGGATTCACTCTGCGAAGGCAGATGATTTAGCCACAGACATTTCCAGAATCGACTAGCCAAAATTATAGCAGGCCGTAAAAGCCCCACCACAGCCATACTATTATTAATATACAGTCCGCTAAAAGTACAACGGAAGAGCATTCAGGAAGCAAGGAGCAACTCTATGAATATTTTGGTAGCTTGCGTTACTCAATGGCTCTTCGGCCATTATCATAATCGTTTCGATCCTTTCTTTTCTCATAGATTGACCAAGCGGTCTTCATCGGTCGGAATCGCGTGCCGGATCGTAATATTTATCTGTGATCTCTTTGGTTGCATCAAGTCACGTTCCGTTCCTTGTTCTTTTCTATATACTTGTTTGAACGGCCATTGCGACTCTTCGATCGTTTGTTTCCCAGACAGACCAGACCACAAGATGCACTTTTTAGCGAAGCGTTGGTTAGGCGCTCACAGCGTGGTTGGTCGATAATATATAAACGGCCGAGGCTCTTCCATCCATGTACATTCGATGATAAATTGCATATCTCTGTACCGCCATCCTTTTGCTTTTCCTTTGATCGATGTGTATCGTTCCGTAGAAGCTTTTAAGCTCCATCGAAATGTGCATAAAGGTACATGAGAGAGAAGCAACTTTTTCGTCTGGCCATGATTTCATGTACAAAATACAAGAGAGAATCTGTCCAGACGCCGGCAGGAGTATATATATATACGCATCCAGTAAAGTAACGCAAAAACGAGGTCGATCCAATCGCTAAGTGCATTATACATGTGAATCAAACGACTCATTTTGGCTGCCGATGCAGCTGCGATATAAGTTTGAAAAGAGTTACAACGTTGAGTGACTGACTATAGGAAGAAGACGAATAAGAATGAGAAGAAGAAGAAGGTTTGCGATGATGGTGGCAAGAACGAGTCATCATTTACTACTACTACTACTACTATATACTACAAAACCCACAAGTCGTCCACCCGCCTGTGTCTAGACATGTGAGAATCGATATTTGCGAAAAGTTGGTGCCGCCATAGCCTTCTCAAACGGTAGTAGTACAACTTGTACAACATGTATAACGTAAACGTGAAGCCTTTGTATGGAAGCCAAGGCGGTAATTTATATTTTACTTTCTCCGTACGCCGGCTGACTTGAGACTCCAACTTTCTCAGATGCATAAGACACGTTTCCTGGCTGGTAGCCGGAGAAAAGCCAAAAAGGATAAAACGATCAGAAGCATAAGAGATTTTTAAAGGCATAGAAAATAGTTGTACTCTATGGAAAGTGGGACGAAAACAAAGGCCGGCGGCGACAACTATGGAGACTGGCGAGAGGAGAGAGACTTCTGAAGACCAAATCAAAACAGCTGATTAGTCGCCTACCGCAAAAGCGAGAGCGGAGTAATCATTGCTATCAACTACTTTACTTGTATAGTAAGATTTACTATATTAAACTATCAGATTGCTAAACTTTAGCTATGTTGGCAAAGCTAAAGAAACCGGCTTTGTCCAAGGCTGTCGTGGCTAAAATGCCACGTGTCTTGTCACGCTTTTGCTCCAGGCGACAACCCAATAAGTATTGACACGTGCAAGATGAGCTAAAAAGAACGAACCTTCTTAAAGCTAGCTTGAATTCTTTAGACAAGTGGACTACTTGTGTCACAATAAGAATTATAGCGTCTAGCGAGTCTAGCCTCTAAATGATCATGATTGATTGATAACACAAAATCCCTGACCTTCTTTACTGATACCAGAAATGAGAAACACTGTCCACAACCTTTGACCTGGTCCTTTGATTATCTGCGAGTTATTCCGCAGCAGGATCGTTTTGAACCAAAATGTTGATACTGAGTAGCTTGACAATAAAGACTTGAATCAATCTGAACCAAAACACTGGCTGAGCCAAGGTTCTAAAATAAAAGAGCTAACTTAACTTACCAATTTGCGGAAACGCTATAATCTCCGAAGTCTTGGCCTGCAACTGGTCCTCGTTCCTAGGAGGCTTGTGGTGTTTCTTGCCCTTGCCTCTGCGGTCCTTGCGAGGTTTCCGAGTGGTCACTTGTTCATCTTCAGCTCCCGCCAAATCATGCGTCCGCCTCAGCGTCTGCAGTACCAGGTCTTTGGAGAGCATCCGATGCGTAATGTCCACTTCCGGCTTCTCGTCAAGTCCCAACTTTTGCAAGATTTGCGCTTTGACCAGCTCCTTGCGAACTTGGTCTTCAGTGACTTGTGGTTCTTGTGGAGGGTGTTGCGTGTGCTGAGTTCCAGGGTTAGACGTGACCATCAAAGGTCCAAGTACCAGGAGTTGTAGTAGTAGTAGCGGCAGCACGTGGACACTATTTGGCGCCATTATTTTCAAAGCCATTGGTAACTTTGAAACACTGCAAGCAAATAAGCACGACCCTTCAAGGGCCTCCTTCCTGGTCTTGACCGGTATCCGTTATAATATTTATCGCTCTTGTCTCCTCCACTGTTCATTTGCACTTGTGTTTTGACGACTTCCACACCGGATCACCACAACGTTCTGCCTTCTGGGCGCCCGCCAGTTCTCGACTGGCTATGCCGGTTGGAGAAAAGCCGGGTTTGG
The DNA here is from genome assembly GCA_034698345.1 of Sphaeridia pumilis. Classification (NCBI taxonomy): domain Eukaryota; kingdom Metazoa; phylum Arthropoda; class Collembola; order Symphypleona; family Sminthurididae; genus Sphaeridia; species Sphaeridia pumilis. The sequence goes on along the minus strand of JAQGBJ010003939.1, from coordinate 2,678 downwards.
TGGATCGGGGAAAGTTCTCAACCTCTCGCCGCCGCCGTCAACTCTTCCTCGTGCATTTCAGTCGGGCTTTTTAGCTATCGTTTGGTTCTGAAGTGCCTTACTTAGTTCTGATGTCGAATCGAGAAGGTCATGTCCTCTTGCACACTTGCTTCTTCCGAGACGTCTACGGCAAGACTGATTCATATCTTGGACATTACATTATGGTCAGCGTCTTGAGCGACGACCACAGTTGCCGGCGGTGAGTCGCAACTTATTCAGCTCCCAGACAGAGACGCAACCTTTGCCTCCTTTGCTCAATATCACAAAATCTAAATCTTTATCCATTAAATAGTCTCGTATGTAGATTCTTATGGTCTTCTTCTTCTTCTTCTCAAGTTGGCCACAGGCGAAATATATTGCATCTCCTCAACAGCCAAGAATCGCCGTCTCGTGCCCAGTCAATGAACAAAAGTTGTTACTATATTTTCCATTTCCTTCTCATCCCAGCAACGAAGATCTATTGCCAGCCGATAGACGGGATTCATCCAGGGCGAGGTGCCATTGAGGAATGATATTCTCTATGGCTCGCTGTCAGACTGTCCAGTTCTAAGCGCCCCCGCCCTGTAATTCGCGCATCTCCTCTGCTGCTTTTTGATTGCTCTTTCTCGCTCACCTGGCTGCGGCTTCTTACCTGTCCGCCTTTACCGTGTAAAGTGGCATAAGAGGCCCGCATATAAAAATTATGATGATGGTTCAGACAGTCGTGGGAATCGAGGGAGACCAACATCGATCCCATTAAATCCTTATAACAACAAAAGAAACCAGCGAATGCAAAAATAAGGGGCTTGCACCACCACCACCACAAAGCCCCAAAAGCTTGCAGCCAACCTGAATTTCATGAAAAACCAGTAAAATTACACATGTGTGCGGTTTAATTACAAGTCTCATTGCCTATAATTTGATATCATGGCGACCAGCCCAGACTGACTGCTGACCTACATGAGCTCCATGTCGATTGTCTGGGTCGGGTCATTATAGAGTTACACACCACAGACACAAAACTTTTCAACTTTCGTACCTACCGTAACTTTGCACAGCATTGCGAATGTTGGCCAATTGGCAAATTTTTCGCAACGGGACAGGTTGCACGCTCTTGGTAATAAATCTGACCACGTGACAAAAATCGCCTCACTTTCAACAGCTTTCAGCAGCGTTTCTCCCCATGTCAGCTAATGGCAAGTGTTCTACAGCCCTTTTTCACATGTATTTTCCAATGGACGAGACGCTTTTACAATATCACCAAAAAGCCAGACAGTTTGTCTGCTGCTGCTGGTCTGTCGTCGACGGAGGACGCCCTTGAAGTTCAATTGTTATTGTTGTTATGGCGGCAGCGGCTCCTTTTACACGTCGCTTGAAACAGTTGCTTCCTGTTTGTACAGTATGTGCCTTGTCTTTTTCGTCTTGGCAAGCTTGCGTATTATTATTTTTGTTTAGCACAAAACCGTCTGTCCGTCAACGTCATTTAACCATCAAAAAATACAAAAAGACGATGTAAAAATTCAAAAGCTCGAGTAGTAAAAACTGATGGAAGAAAGAAAGAAAGACGTATCAATATATAAGTATGAGAGCATTTACAACAAAAGACCGCAGTTGAACACAATGAATTCACACCGACTTTCGAACTTCAGCGTTTGCCTTTCTCCTCCATAAGAAGAAAAGCAAGCAATCGCGTCTGGTGTTTGGGTGTGTGCTTTCACCCCGTGTAAATTCATGTTGTTTATACATAATAAATTTGAACTGCTGCTTTCCGTCCAACTTCATCGTAGATTCATAGGGGCGAGAAGTACAATTTTCAACTCTCATGCCCAGAAGTCCAGCAGAACATTTCAACAATAAAAAATGTAACATGTATGCTTTCTTATGTCCATTCATGTTTACGTTTACGACCGTGTTACACTTTTGAAGTTTTGCTTTTACTATTATGCGTACCGGCGAAATCAGTCATAAAAAACACTGTTAAGATGTATAAAATATTATGTTTGGAAAATTCATATTCATACTCCAAGCTCCGTTCCAGTATGTATACATGTAAATAGTAAAGTGCGTTCGAAGTGACTTCAAGTTCATGGGCAGAAAGAAACGGCATAGTAGTAATTATACAATTGGCTGTTAAAAAATTCATATAAAAAGCTATATGGCTTATAACCATATAAGTAAGTTCGGAGTTTGTAGGTGTGGCCTCAAAATTTTACAGCTTTGCACCAGCGTTCTCTCTGAGGATTGTAAACAATGTATTATAGTTGATAGTACGTATGCTGTAGAAACAAAACTTGAAGAATAAAAGTACTTGGCTCGTTATTTAGAATCTAATATCTAATCACAGATTCTGGTTCTGGTCTACAGCAACTGTCGGATGTTCAAAGCCGCTATGATCGTCATGTTGATTCAAACTGACTGATAAACACATGAGCCTAAAAGCCACAATATCAAATGAAGATATGGAGCCAAAATATGGGCCATTTAGCTCCTGAAGGTTATAAGACGACAGATTGATAGCAAAAAGATAGTAAAACATGGCGAATTCTAACGTATTCACAATCTACATGCAAGAATGCCGTTGTGAATTACTCATCATTCAACATAGAACAAAATAAGTTCAAACATGAGCAAAGTAAAATGTATCCAGTGCTTCTTCTAGT
>JAQGBJ010003938.1:0-11333 GCA_034698345.1 Sphaeridia pumilis | reverse complement strand
GTAAATTAAACCTTGTCGAGGACAATCTGCATGATAGTGATATATGATGCTGCCTTGCGATTAAGAAGTCACATACTCGAGCTCAACTCCCCACGTTCAACGCTCTACGTACGTACTTAGCAAAGTATGTCGACAAAATTTTAGCCAGCGGTTTACAAGTCGTTCAAGAAACCACACACATTTTTAATATCCACCACCAGAATTTGTATTTTTAAAAATTGAAAGGCAAAATAAGTTGCATGCGCCTATAGTTCTTATGCTGGCAAATGCACAACGACAAAGTCATGTGTGCTGCGAACAAAACATGTAAATAAGTTCCGTTGTTCCACAAAAAAGAAGTCGTTTGCCCTTTTTGCCATTTTGCTTTTGTTGTTAACACTTGAACCGAATGTATTTTCCGACAGTGAAAATGATACATTGCAAAAGCATGCCGTAAGTAAAAGGGGCAATTACGTTCTACTTCTCCATAATTTGTAATATGTACACAGAGAGTGGAAAATGCGAATTTCTGTGAATACAAAGGGGCCACAACAAAAAATAAAAACTGCTAAGAAGATGAGCAAGGGCTTAATACATGGTGCAAAATGGATCTTGATGAACACATCATATTAATACATAATAGTTACGCAGTATGAAGCATTGAAGAAGAAGCAGAGAAGAAAGACTTCATTGGAGCAAGTAAGTGGAGAAAGTTGACTCTATTGTGTTCAAGTAGTAGAAAGTCGGCTGCTGCTCTCAATGACTTGGTGTGATTACAAACTTTTCCCATTTGTTCTGCATAACGGCGAGAAAAAATTAATTGACTGGCTAATTCTTGCAATTAAGAAGGGCTTATGTAAAGTAGCATGTCTCGAATAAAGTTTACGAGCAAAAGAGTGTTTTTTATATGTTTTCCATGTCATAATTGTAAACATAATCTCTGTTTTAGTCCAACGTCTTGTTTTTGGCACTTGCTTTGGATACGCGGTATATACACAATGTGGCTCGTAAGTCTTCATCAGACGGATGGGAGAATTAAATGGGTTTTGTCTGATATTTTAGCACAATTGCAGCAAACTTGTTAAACAGAAGTAGTTTTTTTGAGAGCTACTTTTGACTTGATCTTGTAAAATGTCAGTGGTGGTGGCTGATAACAACTTTCCGACGACCTGCTGAATTCTCAAAGAAAACGTCGTTCCTGACAAGCCTTGTAAATGATGATACGTCAAATAGCTTCTTAGCCATTCATGTATGCGATTAAATCCTTCCGGTAGATATTATCATAGCTTTTGAAGCTATACAACTGGGACAAACTTTCTTCAAGACTAGTCTCCTGTTCGTCTTTTCTTTGAAAATTACCCGTATAATCTTTTAATTTGCTCTTTTGATTTGGTATCATTCTACTTCAAAGTTCAGATTACTTTCAAACAGATGTCAAGAGCATTTGTAAGCCTTGTCGTCGATTCATGAATTCATGCCCTTGTTTAGAAGTGTTTGCAAACATTATTTGCAAAGCAATCTCTTTTATGTTGCTTTCTAAACTAGGCAAAGCTAAATACGTATACTGTTTGTTTGCCTTGCTTGTGACGAGCCTTGTGGTGACTGGTGACCAAGTGCAACTTATAGTTTGTAAACACATTATTTATGCGAGCTACTTATATCCCGCTAACGATACAAATAAATGGGCACGAATGTGGTCTCGGCTAAAATTATAAGGCTTATTAAATATCTCCACCCAGGCCACCAACAGCAATTTGAACGATAAACCTATTGATTTCTTCTCACTGTAGTGGATAGGTAATATATAATAATAATTTATACAAGACAATTGCGTTCTTCCTTCTTACTGGCAATTTCGCAATTATGAGCGTTTGGTGATGAAACAGCAACTTTCTTATATCAACATGCAGCATTGTCGTTGTTGAAAGTATCAAAGCATTTAACGGTTTAACATCTTGTTTTAACACTTGCTGCTGTTTTTGAATGTTTAGATGTTCAAGATGGCGTCTATCTGGTGCAAAAAGATTGCTTGTTACTCATGACTAGGAGCCGAACCTGGAAGCCGTATACAAACACACGACTCGGTTAATGGAGAAAGCAAGCAGCAATCGACATTGTCAGCAAGTCGCCACCAGGTAGGAGTTTGGTATTCCATGGCGCCATTCTGCCGCCTCTGACTCGAGTTGCTGGGTATTGCGTGGGTACACGCCAAAGGCCTAGCTTGATGTACACGTGAATTCTTGAGAAATTTTCGTCTGGACGGTGGCAATAGTTGAGCTTGAAAAGGCGAGTACTCGTTCGTACTGCATATGAGGTGCAATAAGGAGCGGATTCCACCCACTTTGAACGCCTTCTTTTGCTCAACTGGTATAGGAGTATCAAAAGTTGCTCTTGGCCTAAAAGTACAAGCACCGTATAAGCTTGTATAAAGAATTCTTATATAAACTGCAGCACAGCAGTTTGTTTTGTGGAAAGAGTTGTTAATGGCGGCTGTAAAGCCTTGTAGTAATTAGCGGGAGTTGAAAGAAGGAAGGATGCAGCATCACCACCAACATCACATCGCAACACAAGATACCCGAGAACCGAAGAAAGTCTATTTCGGATGAGAGGCAATGTGCGAGATTTGTCCTATTTCGTATTTGCTACTGGAAACCCGTTCCTTTTAGCTTTCAAACTCTTGTGGAAGGTGTCTAATGATGTGCTTCATCGGTGCTACACTCGGAAGCTACAATGGTTTCTACAGTAGCAGATACCTGTATAAATTCAGAGGGACGTTGCTAGAATTCAAAATTAGACAATGGAGATTGTTGTCTCGACATTTTCATTACGACGGCAAATAAGTGGCGCTGGGTAACCTCGACCACTTTCCTCGTTAGACAGGACAAGGTTCTTCTTTTAAACAAATATTTTTGTTTATTTGCTGCTGTCCGTGGTAGTTTGTTTCTGCAAAAAAAACTGCATAAGCTTATCAAGAAGAGGCAAGAGGTATTCTTGTGTAAAATCTCTTTTTTTGCTACAGTCAGTGTTGAATATTTTAGACGGGAAGAAAATTCCGAAACTTGCGTACTCAAATATTAACAGGACCAATTTTTGTTCACTTTGCCCGTGTACGCTGGGAATCCAAGCAATACCAGCGTTGTGGTGCAGTTCAAGATTAAAACATGGATCGACATGCTGAATGCAGGGTAGAGGCCAGTTTGCTGGATCAAAAGAAAGTTGTACACAGTAGAGCACATGTTTTCCCTGCCTTTAGATGACATGCTTATGATAGGAACATGAAATTGCAATGCCGACATAAAGCAAAAGTCAAACAGAGACTTGATATTTGTCAGAACGTAACATTTCTATTTGGAAATATCAAGGCCGCGTCTCTTTAATTCCTTCTATATTTGTTGAAAGATAGTCAATGTCGGCTATCGATTGGAAACATTTTGTCCGGGCTCTTTCTATTCCATAGGTTCGGTAGCGATGCTCTAGCCGCCGTTTACTGGCGGGTGACAAAAGATGCCCAATTCAGATAAAAACAATCATAAAACGGTGAATGAGCTTCTAATAGTGACTGACTGATGTACCATTGTGTGTCATCAAATTTTGATTATTTCGTCCACGACGTATAAACTACTGTTTAGTCAATTACTGGAGAACAAGAGAGTTTGTATGTATACTGCGTGCGTATCTAGAAAGGAAATTGTCAAAAGTGGTAGAACACGTTGACATTCATCACTGTAGCAAAGACACTTGTACTTTGTTTTCCTCAGCTCCTTGAACGTGTTCGCTTGAGTTGGTTGGGTTGGGCGTGCATCCATCCTCCGGAAAAGGTTAGATAACAAACACTGTCGGAAGTCAGTGACGGACTGCTACTATACTACAGGTTGTTTTGGTAACAAGAGCGCGGCAAACGTGTACATGATGATAGAGTCAGATCTAAACAACATGTATATGACGTTAAGGAAATACTTTGCTCCCTTGATAGCTCCGAGTGAAAGTTTCACCCTTCAAAATCTCTGTGAGAGACGTTTTTGCTGTGTACGGTGGCTGACATGACTGCTTCTTTTGAATGTTACAACCTTGTCATGGTATTTAATACCTGTCCGTTGCATAATACACCTTCTTCCTTTGAACACGTTAAATTCCCTCCAGGGGTGAAAAGATTATGCTTTTTCTCTCTTCTTATCATTTGACAATAAGGAAGAAAAAAAAGCAACGTTGAAACGACGACAACAACAACACCCCCACCAAAGCAGAGCTGCAAATTGCAACGTTTGGCAAACTTTCCGTGTTTATCCGTAACGCGTTTGAATATATTTGCTCGTTGCTCTTAGTCTTGCGTCTGAGACAATTTTCCCAAGTGGGTTCAGCCAGTCCCGACGCGGGTAAGTTTGACTCGTTGCAAAGCTCTCACTCAGCCAGTTTAACTTTCACCGTAAGAAGATTACCAAAGAGCTTAGTGCCTGTCAACATATGTTGTATTCGTAAAAACAAAAGCAGGAGGAAGCTGAGCAAAGTACAAAAAGAGAACAAAACGCCCGAAATGATAAACCTGGGAGAAACTAGACGTGTCAGATTTAGTTGGAATGGATGGTAAAGTTATTCTGTACAATTTAGGGATGTGCACAATATAAACCTATGTATATATCTAATATTATATAAGTTTCTTGGTCCACCATTAAAGTGAGACATAATAACATTTGTGAGAATGCAATAGCAAAGTTTTTGTCATGATTCATAGTTTTTGCGGGACATTGTGCGCTGCAAAGGTACGGAGGTAATGGACTGACCTTTAAAAAGAGGAAGCTTGTGTAGTTTATGCCAAATGTGCCACCAGTAGCAGCCCTTGTCCAATATATCACACCTTACTGCCGAATAACCAGGTTCTTTGTATGACAAAGCACGTTTTTATGTACAAATAGAGCCACATGTACGGAAATGCCTATATAACCGCCCAAGTCAATAAAATTGCAAAAAAGGGAGAGGAGAACAATCAACTCACCTGGTTTCTTCCGTGCTTATGATTATACATGTCTTTGTAACTTGTGATTTTAGCCATGCACAAATTTTATTGTGGGTGGAGCCGCGTCACTCTCAAAATGTATCAAGTATCTCAAGCGACTCCTGCATTATTAATCGCTAGTCTCGTTTGTGTGTATGTAGCTAGAGAAAGTTGGGGAGATGCAGCATAAAGTACGAAAAAATTGTGTCAGTCCTTTTTTGTTGGATTAGAGGCGGATACTTATTTCTTGAAAAAGTGCTGCGACTGCTACTGCATTCCACATAATAAAAAATACCAGCCGGCAGCTGTAGGACCATTTTGCCAAGAGACTTTGCAAAGATAAAAACTCCCGGCAAGAAAACGGACGTCCGTCGACGGCGTCAATGGCTTTGAGTCATCTTCACAAGACGGCAGATGGAGAGTAAAACATCAGTTTACAATTTTTATGAAAGGTTACTAAACGGCTGAAAAGTAGGTCAATTTATCCCGATGGAGACCAAATATCCACGATACAACTATGAATCCCTTGGTTCACCTTGTTCAAGGTTCTTGTTGTAGTAATAACTTCATTTAACAGGCTATAAGCAGGCAGACACATTTTTGCTGTGAATTTTTTACATTGCAAGGTCCGGTGAACGGTTCTGGATTCTTCAACCTTGCAATTTTCCACAAGACTTTCTTTGCATACATCCACACCAGGTTACTAAATTTGAAATTATGCAACAAGAGCTCCATGCTGTTATGTTTTTTTTGGTCTTGATAATTTGGTTCTAGGTGAGAAATATTACAGTACACGTTTTTGTAGTATGCATCCATAACATTATGTATCTCCTACTTTAAAAACCTCTCGTCTCGTGTCATAAATAAATTTAAGTGTGAAAATGCAGGAGAGGAGAAGCAGGCCTTGGATGATTGTTCCAGGAAAAAATCCCGGGTCTCTAACTATTCGTCGCGACATGATTCAAATGTTCCATCATTATTCAAACCAAGTGTGTGTACTCTGCCTCTTGAGCTGGCTGTTAGCGCCTCGAAATTTTGTCTCTGGAGAATCGTTTCCGTCTGAATTATTGTATTGTAAATATCCTTTTTGCTGTCAAATGCGCTGGAGGAGGCAAATACATGGAAGAGTTGTAAGAACCGGAGTAATTTTTGTCTTGTGTACTCGTGCACTCGGCTGGAAGAATAAACGTTTGCCAATTTTTCCGCAACAAGAATGATTTTTTCAAAGCAAGGACTGTCGCAACACCATTCAATAAAATAACCTTCACAAAATCAGAATGTGGAGCATACCAAGCTGGTATGGGAAATGTTTTTAACTGGTATGCCGTCTAACGGGGCTTTAAACCAGCTTTACAACTTTTACCAAGTGTACATGTTTTTCCACCAAGTAATCTAATTTCTAACGGGAGTAAATAAACGCGCCGGTATCTAGAGAGGCGTCGGTGACGACTACAAGGGCGACAAATGCCCCGAAAAAGCCCAGAGTCACGGGGAACATGGAAGGTTAATCTCTCTCTCAAGGTTTCGGATAATGTTTAAACGTTTCCTCTATCCACTTCCTGCTATGGCGCTATAACGTGGTGTAAAGTAGAAAAGTTGGTGAAACAAGATAAAATTTGCAGGGTGCAAAGTTTGTCCAGGTTAGTGGGAGTGAGGTTTCATGTTCAACTCGGTTGATAACACAAAGACATTCTTCGTTGCATATATTCTAGCCGAGGACATATTTCCAAAAGCCGCAATTCATGCCCATGATAACCTTCCAACCTCATCCACATTGCCATAACAATATCTGGATGTATGTATAAACGAGCTGCTCAAAGTCGTTTCACAAGACCTCAAAGTGTACATTCTTCCAGGACACGAAAATAGCTTGTCTTAAGTAAGAACCTTCTTGTAGAGGCAGTATTAACAAATCTGCAAACTACTTTTTATAGGCCACTGTTCTCAGTGTCAAGTACAAGTTAAGTGACGTCATATTCACACATTCTTCTTTTTATTTTCTCGGTCACAGGTCGCAATTGCCAACAAAATTGTACATTCAGCTGCGAGAGTAATGAGCAACCGGCCCGCCATTGCTCGTGTGTATTTATACTGGTGATTACAAAAAGAGTGTCAAATTTTGTTTGAACGTATGGTATTCAGAAGAGCAAGAAAGGAAGGAACAAATAATATGCCCACCAACAACCAAGGTCGAATAGCCAGGTAAGAGCACAAGTGAGTTGGAAAAATATATAAACCTTCCATATTGCCTAACCTTATTTCTCACGTTGAGAGAAAGTGGGAAGAAGGCGCAGGGTAAAGAATATAGCAACTTTCGGATAGCACTTATGGCCAAGTTTTGTGAGACGTGAAGAAGGTTTCGGCGGGCGTACACGCACTGGTCGGTGAAAGTTGGCTGAGTATATCCGTGAGACGAGGAAAAGGTTCGCTCGAGTGGAAAAATAAAGGGAAACATTCAAACCTTACGCTTGTTTACTGTACCATTTTATGATGGTTTCATTTTGACAAGATGATGATGACTTGTGTGTGTTTTAGCCACAAGACAAGGGCGCGGAAATGGATGTAAAGTCAGAGGGCGTGTTTGTGTTGTGTTGTGGCGCTCTTCGATTTATTCAATTATCATAATCGTAAAATATTGTTCTTCCTACTGCAAGAGAACCGTGTAAACGGCATATACGCAAACCGGGCCCAAATGTAAATCTATTGTCTATGAGCAAGGAATATGGAGTGAAGGTAGAAGAAAGAGTAGCAGTAAAAGTAATGAATTAATGTAGGTACATGGACTCACCTTTTTCTCCACCGCAAACCCTTGGCACTGTGGCAAGAATGGGACCGCAAGCAGAATTGTCGATGCACAGTTCCCGTGCCTTCAAGCAGTTGTGCACTGCCTCCGACCCCTTGGGCTGAACACCTGAAGAAAAAAGGAAGAAGGCCATCAGTTTTATAGTCGACCAAATACATTTCTGTTTACTTTCGTCATCAACATCAGTAACTCGCTTTTACTCTCTACAGCCATCGCCAAAAACATTTCACCTTTACGAGCTAATCAATCCCTATCAGCCTTTTTCCTGAAAATAATCAATTTGCACTACTACTACTCGCTTCGACACAAATACATACACACGTGGACGCACTTTTTCTTGGATTCAAACGACTCCTTCGTCGGCAGAAACCCACCACTTTCTCAATGGTAACTGGATTAGTAAACAAATTGCGCTTGTTTACAAACAATGCCTGAATTGACTACATCAATTATCGATAGTTGTCCAAAATTGCTTGTTTTAAAAGCTTTCCGAATATTGAAAGTGATTGTGACCATTTTGACCTGCCAAAAGCTGTAGTGAGTGTCCTCAAAACATTGCAACGAATATATAACATGAGCAATGTAAACATTCATGCTGAAAATTGTTACAAAGGAGCCATTCATAGTAGACACTTGAACGGCCCAGCTGTAATAATAACAATTAGCTGTATCATATCGATAGTAATTACACAAGACGTGTAGGAAATCCAATATTCAAACCAAGTCAAGTCTACAGCTGGCTGGTTCGGTTAGTTCGGTATGAACCAGTTTTGTATGCTAACGAATTCACAGTTTGAATTTCAGGATCAGCTTTAAAGCTTTCAACTTTTGTACAATTTTTGCAGGTTCTGCGAAAAGTTGTGAATTTCCGGGAGGAGGAGAAAAACTAGAGAGAAGACAAGGAGATAATGTATGTAGAATCAGGCATGAAAGTAAAGAAGAAAGAGAAGAAGAAGAAGGTGATGCTGGAGTTAAACGGAGGATAAAAGCCGTTCCATGTTACCATCAGAGCCCATCTCTTAGCTAAAGACTCCATGTGACTGAGATTGAGGATAAGAGAAAGTTGATGTATCCTGTACTCAAGACGCGGCGGTTCCGCAAACTTTAAGTATTCTCTCTGCATGCAAATCTCGAATACTTGTTCTCTTTCCCGCCCTTACAACCATCAACTTGTACTATGAAACAACTTTTGCTTTACCCCTTTCATCGTAATGTTTTACACATTTTGAGTCACTCACATATCCGCTCTAATAGTTATATCCGACACTTGTATTTTCTCCAACTTCACCTTTGTCATGGTTCTCAAACCGCCGTGTCTTTGCGGTTCACTGTAAGAATGCATTCTCTGTAATAGTGCATCCATCTTGCGACCTTCTTGCGCGAGAAACCTTATTAGGTTGTGAACGAGCATGGACATTAAGCCCTGAATGCATCAATATAAGAGACTAATTCATATGGTACATTTGAAGAAAAGTGTGCGTCCTTACGGGATATTCACATGGGAAGGCTACAGTTACACACATGACACACCATGTGTGGGTAAAAAAGACATTTCCTCCAAATAGACCAAATGAACTATCCCAAGATAATTCGACAGGAGAAAAAACTTTACCCTGTTCTGGTTCATCATCATCAGTAGTGACGACGACGACGACCAAGACGACTGTATATATACGCGACAAACTCACGTGTGCCGTTGGAAAGCCGGGTAAAAGCTCGGAGCTACCTTCAAGTAGAGAAAAGTAATCCCGAATGTCGTTTAAGTGCCCTCATCAATCTTGCCATCTTTAGCATCAGCCTGCCTGTGTACTCTGTACGACTTGGTTCCATCTCATCCGTTCAGTCACTTAGGATACACAGCTCTCCGCCGACGAAACGTTACCAGCGCCGTTAGCTTTTACTTATCATTTGTTTCTTTTGTTTCGTGACCTCTGGTCTAAAAGTTGTAACAATTTTTGCAATTTCGCAAATTGCCTCGCGACCATTATTTTTTAGCACTTAAATTAGCTGAAGCGAGTAAAAAAGTAGAGAATGTGCCAGTAGTAGAAGGACGTCACTTTTTCCAGTGACAAAAAAAGCTTGTTTTGAAGTAGGAGCAGCGTCTTTTGCCAACTTGGTTTTTATACGACGGACAAACAAGTAAACTGTAAAAGGATGCCAGTACTGGATTGTAGCGGAGGGTACATTAGACAAAACTAACAAATTGTTTGACACAACTTTTATACTGGGATAAAAAGCAGTGTAAGTTGCCAATGTTGCAAGTTGGCTCTGCGCCGAGATCCATTCCCCGGTCGAAATTGCCGCCAGCTATAAAGACACATTAAGTATGCTCTTCCCGCGGAAACTTTTGCCAGACTATAGTCGCTCGTATATAAATTTTCGGAAATTTTGTGACAATAAAACAAGACCTCTGGTCGATGGTGGAGGAGCAGGAGCCTAGTGAGCCTCTGATGCAAAAAGTACACGAGTCGAGACTGACTCGAGACGACTTGTTCTTTTTAAGAGTGCAGCAGTCGGTCGAGTCATGTCGGATATACATGGTTGTCCTATGAAAAAGTTGATTCCCGGTGATCAAAAATCATGTACATGTCAAATCACGTCTACGTACACAAGTAAGGAAGCGATATATGATTCGAGATTAATGAAGGGAACCGAGACACATGTTGTTCACGGTTAAATGAAGAGCCGGGGAGATGAATGAATCAAGGGATTCTTGAGGGGAATCGGAGGAATCAGGTGAGATAAAAATGTAGGGATGAGGAGGGAGGGGGTGTGTGTTTTGTGAAGGCGTGGGAGCTGGAAGAAATCCGTGTTGAATTCTTGCGTGTGGGTGGTGTGCAAGCCCTCCCCGACGCTGAGTACTACAGCTGATGGCTTTCACCAAAATTTATCTGCGGCTCTGCTACAACTTGTAATGTTTGCCAAGTCTGGTTTGGGTCCGGAAGCAGCACCACTGAGGCAGAAACGCTTCTTCTTATAATACAAATGCTCCGAGGCTGGTTGGTGGTGCGTCTACGCTTTTCTTCCCAAAGATAACTTGTCCGACCGCCGCCGCGGACACACAACATTATACGTAAACTACACATTTTCTCTACCTTCAGGCTCTGCAACCAGCCAACTTTTGGCGTAAGTGCAAAACCGTAGTGCAACTTTCGGAATGCTCAACATATACTATTTGCCTCATCGTTTAAGACAAACGCGTACAGGAGAAACAACAATCTGCTTACATGGATCAAAAGGCCAGAGTGGAACCAAGGCACACTTTCACGCACGATGGGTCACAATTTCCAGTCCTCTTCTAGTGTTTACAAACACTAGAATTGAGAAGAAGCGTCGTCTAACCAAACTGCAAAATCTGTTAACAACAGAACAGAGGTTGCAAGGGCTACGCCAACGATAATAGACGAAGCCATTATGGTGTCTCCTAATGAGAAAACACAATAACCTCCAGACAGGATTACACACTCAGTAGACAGAGACCAGCTGATCACAAGGTTATTAGAAACCTGGTTGCTTGCCGTAATCTTCCTCCCGCTTCCAAATCCCTTATCTTCCGGTACA
>JAQGBJ010003937.1:0-11336 GCA_034698345.1 Sphaeridia pumilis | reverse complement strand
ATGCATAAACGGAGATTTTAGGAATATTCTCAGCTGAATAATGAGGTCCAAAATTCGACATAAAAATCCGCCGTCTAATCATCAGCTATATTGTTAACTTTTTCAATACACTTGACACAACTAGCCTTTTTGTGCTTAAGAGCTTTGATTGACGAGGTTCTAACGCATGTTGGTGCAGAGGAATGAGCTGCTTATCGAAAAGCGAAATAACTGCATGAATGTGAGTCATTAAATCATTACAGATTGTGACCATACTTGTGGCATTTGGAATACCATAAAAACACCACCAGGTCCAAGGTAAATCAGGACCACAAAACTTGAGCTTCACATACTGATTAACGCAGTACGATTAAATCGGACGAATGTTCCTATTGCGAACGGTGGATATTCTCTAACTTTACTTTTGAGGTTAAACTTCTTAAGAAATTCCGGTGAGACGGCGCTAATACAACAACCAGTATCAACAAGAGCATCAAAAATCAAATCTTCACGGAAAGTGAGAGCAAATGTAATTTCATTGTTTTTCGGAAAAGTAGGCTTACACATTTGAGCAGAAAATCCATCAGAATCATGTGACACATGTGTAGTCATAGAGCAAGAATCAACATCGTTATCTAAATTAGCTAAAGCTTGAAATTTGTTGCAAACTGGAATAGCATAATCAAAATCTAACTGATTGGCATCAGGTAATCTGATCCTTTTCGTCGTTCTCCCGGTGATTTAGGTAGAGGACGAAAGATGATGGCTTTAGGATCAAGGTTCGAAGGACAGGAAACTTTGGGAATAATAATTGGGATTGGATTATCAACAATCAAAGAGGGTTTTCGAGGTTTTTGACTATTATTAAATACTCGGTGTTCACGTTTATAACCGGTAAACTTAACATCTTCTCCAGTAGTATTAATGGGATATGTGAGCTCCAGCCCATATTTTTGTTTGTTTTTTTGTTTTTGAAAATAACTATTATAAAATACACGACATAACCTATGATCCTGTGATCGAACGACCTGCGAATCGCTGGATACAGGGCTAATTAGTTTAAAGGAGTTTGAGAACTAGGGTTGGCGTTTTGCTGAGGATTATTTTGACCTGAGCTATTTGGTGCATGAGGATCTCTTGGCTTGCGTACTGGACGCTCTCTACCTTCTTGATCTCCTTTCTGATAACACCTAAAAACTGTATGACCAATACGTTGGCAATGACTATATTTACGAGGGTTAGAAGATTTATTAGCAGGGTGCAGTGCATATTAAGTTTCTATGACTTGCGTAGGATGAGTTACCTGAGCATAATTTTGAGCTTGAAAAGCAGCTAAATATTGTGGATTGGTGAAAGGATTAAACGAGTTAGCCGGCTGTGACTGGACGGCTTGCGATTGCTGAGGCTGAGAAGGAGCGGGATTTTGTTGAGTGCTACTAGTCTGAGTTTGATTTTTATTATTCTTGTTCAAATCCCAGTAAGATTGTAAAGATTGTTTAAACTGTTCAACATTCTCATAAACATTTCCAGCTAATGCCTGTTTAGCATAGTCTGGTAAACCTAAAAGCAACTGCTTAATCTGATTCGGTGCTTTCATATTAGGATCTATCAACTTCGAAACTTCCATCTTAGATGCAACATAATCGAAAGGACTGAATGTATAGACAAACTTGGTACTACGATTTAAATTACGAGCTCGTTCTTGAACACTATCTTGAGAGAAGAAAATCTTCATGGTTTTTATGCAAATTATCCCAAACAACTTTTGCATCAGCATCAGGCTGAGCAATATCTATAATCTACATACACATATTTCTGACTAGCAAACCAGGAAGCGGATATTTTATCCAAGAAACGATCAAAATTGTCGATAGCCCACTTTTCATCTACTTTGGGAGTTGCCATTTCATTGTTGAATCTGACTAAATAAGTCTCAGCAGGTATAGAACCATCATAACGTGAGAAATTAAGCATGAGGTAGTAATTGTTGACTGGATTTGCATTATTAAAGCTGGCTAAAACTGCTGATACAGTAGCTACCAACGCAGCATCAGGAACTGCTTCTGCCATGATGACTATTATATCATTATATTACATCATGAGGTTGGATGGGGAAAGGAGGTTTGATTTGGGTTTTCTTGAAGAACGACTTAAGGCTCTCTATTGAAACTGTAGTTGAATCTAATTTGGATGACTGGTATTAATGAAGCCGGTGGAAATACCACTGATGCTCGAAGTGTAATAGGAATAAGACAAAATCGAAATACTTGATTGATCTCCATAAGGTTGTGTGAAATCAGATACAATAGAAAATTGCAAAAAGTCGAAATTTGAATGGCTATATACTTGCGTGTATACCGAAGCTTATAATGGTGAAGATAAAATTGTCGAATCAAAATCTAACGTCTAGCAAAAAGCAAAGCAAAACGAAAATACTAACAGACTAATACCGAAATTTCGGAGATCCTAACTGATCGTAGTTAAAATTGCGTGGCTTGAGAAATTACCAACTGTAGTTTAAATTTTGCGGAACTTGGGGAGTTAAAATTGGCAAGTAAGAGGATTTCTGGGGTAGGCAAAATACAAAAGAAAGAGACTTATTTCACCCTATCCTGATTTGATAAAAAGTGCAGTATTATGTTTGGCGAGGGAATGTTTCAAAGACGGTGGGTTCGCGATGGAGCCAAACATAAATTTTACAGTAGGAAGAATAAACCGGGATGGCCCGTTCACCACCTTTTTAAAGAGTATGACACGTAACGTAAGCAACAAGATCCAAAACGCTAAGCGTTAAGCAACGCAGCAAAACCAAATTCTGATGATCAAATGCAAATGCTGGAACTATAGTAGCAGCAAAAAGTCCGTAAACAGGAGCCAAACAATGGTGAAGTCCGTAAGCGGCAGCGTCAACAGCGTTCCGTAAGACAGCATTGGTCTCGTTCAAGGACAAAAGTCAGAAGTTGGGACGGCGATGCGAGAATCAGACACAGTGCAGCAGCAGCGCAAGTGTTAAGCATAAACGTTTCTGAGAGCTGGTATATGCGAGAAAAATGCTGGTCTTGAGATGCATGTAAACATTGGCAAATTGATGCGATATATTGTCCGAAAAGGCGTTAAAATGCTTGATAATGGCAGCAAAAATTTAGAAAAGCAAAAATGAAAAAATGCTCAAAAAATGATGACAATAGTAGTCCCAAAAAGGTATTTTATAACCCACACGGTTTTGTATACAAACCAAAAACTAAATGGCGAAGTAGCCGAACGAAAGTGCACAAAGGCAACATCAAAGTGGCATGAAGCCCAAAATATAGTGTATTTTTGAAGTTCAAAATGGCATAAGCCCAATGTAGAAGCAAACAATGGCTAAAAGCCTAAAGATTCAAAAATCATGATTTTGAAGCGCACCTACAGCGTTCAAAAGCAAATGCATCAAAACCGATGCCAAAAATCAAAAATCAATGAAAAAATTTAAATCAACCTACATGACTAACGTATATGACATACAGCACAAAGCGTCGTACCATATGGAACGGTGAGAATGAATTCTCTGAAAGGACCAGCGGTGAGAAAAAGACGAGGATGTGTACCCTGCATCTGGTGTGGGGGACTAGCCAAGACTAGACAACTGTCGGTGATTTCGTGGGGGTTTATATAAGTCTGGGGTAGGGTAGATCGGACGTAAAAGTAGCGTGGGGTCAGTTGGTGGGTCTTGGAATGCTAATGGGCATGGCCTGAGGGAAAGTTATCTCATATATATACAGATTATCCTGTCACAAGGCCGACACATTGGCATTATTTAAATGTACATTTGAAGTCTACTTGTTGAATGTTTCTAGAGGGTAAGATGTAAGACCTTTCGCCGAGACTCATGGAGGCTTTGACGTTGTTTTCTATAATTTTGTTGGTGCAGGTGATCCAAATCTCTTGAAAACTATAGTCTGCCAAGAAGGCAGAGATACCAACTTTCACTATCAATTGAGAAAACAAGAATCAAAATCAAAATTCTGGAAAATGTTGCGTATATTTTGGTGACGCAGACTACGGCGGGCTGCGAAGTTCGATGCAAGAGAGAGGGAGAGACGGAGACCGATGCGTTTCTCGTATATTCACATATGAGGCGGATGAGGTGCTGCTATACTCTGGTTGCAGGAAACACAGTAGTATCATTACTGCATTTTCGCCACCAGCTTATTCAAATGGCCAGGAGCCTTTCGCGCTCCGGTCTGACCCTTACTTGGGGTCTTATAGTACATATGTTAAGGTATATGGATGCATATGGGAGGGGTGGCCAGACGGGGGATTGAATATGGTTATTAGCAATATTAGGTTAGGTTAGGTTATGCAATCGAGAATTCAATATTACGTTTCAGGTTTCGTTGCTTGAGGAATGTGCAAAATGAATCAACAATGTTTTATAACAAGCAAAGTTTCATCACTCTGCTTGTTACCTTTGCTGATACTGGACGAATTCAATCATGGTAAGTATTTAATACTAGTTTTTAATTCAAGTTTTTACAATTTAGGTTCCTAGTTCTTAGGTTAATTTTCATTGTGTTTTCAGGAATGTACTCAACTTCCTTCGTGTTTGCTTCGTGTAGCATATGGTTGTGTGTGGGGGCAGATGATGGACGGGTCAGGTGGCTTGTGTGTGGTGGCGTCCTACCTGATTGAAATGGACTGGTCAATCTCTGTGAATCGCTTCGAGTGTCTGGCGTTAATTCCATCGACGACCAGTCTTCCGATACCCAACTCGACAGCCTTGATTCCCAATTCGACTATGCCGATTCCTGTAGATCCAACATTAGCTCCGGTTGTCAAGGCTTCAGTTGGCCTCTCCATCTTCAGTTTTGTTGGTAAGTTTTCATTTATTATCTAGTTTAGTTTCGTGTGCTAATTATGTTTTATTTTGTGTTTTAGTTCCTGCAATTGGTGTTGTGTCTGGGCTGTAATGGATCGACGAAGGATTTCCGGTTGGTTCCAAAGATCGCCGAGAGCTTAAGGCTTCTCCCCTGTCCATCCTCGTTTCAACTCGACCAGAACTGAAACTCCCGAGCTTCTAGTGTGATTCCATGCAGATCCTGAAGAGCCGCAATGCAATATCGAGGTTCCAGGACCTTGAGGAATCCATTCATCCAATGGCTCTCGGAGTTACGGCCAGCGCACTACGTGTGACTCCACAACTGAAGAAGTCAACGCTGAAGTTGAAAAGGCTGCTATAGCGAAACTGCTCAACCCTTACAGAGCTGACGAAGAAGCTGCAGACACTCTGAGACAGACTGCAGCCTTGCTTCTGAATCCAACAGTCGATCCTACAACTGAAACTTCAGTGGAGTATGCTTTAGATTAGTGTGTTTAGTGATTCAGGTTAGCAGTTTTCAATTCGGTACCAGTTCAGTTTAGGATCCGAAATTATCAAAATTTCTTTCCAGTTATATATTAATTAGAGGGTTTTATGTACATCTGAACTTGTAGATAGTTACATTGAAGTCAGAGAAGGAGCTTACGAGTATGCGAATGTAATTTATGCTTCCGTTTCCGGTTGGGTTCTGATTGAAAAAATTGCTGAACAAGAGGTGAGTTTTGATTTCGTTCAAGTTTCTAAAATTGCTTGAATAGAATTTTAGAGGAATTCATTTTGTTGATTTTCAGTCTACGCTTGCATCTGTCAGACGGAAGGATCACAAACCACCATTCACATTGTCCAACATTGGATCTATTGTTACTTAAGGGTTATTCATTGTTTATGGATGTTCCGGATATCTCTCAAGGGTTGTGAACGAAGCAAATGTTGAGACTAGATACATGTAACTTGCTACTGTATCTTACATTGTACGATTCGAAAGATAAGTTTGTTTCATACTAACTAAGTAATACCTCTTTAATTTCAAGAAAGTATGTATTTCATTTCAAGTATTTCTCGGGTTTCTGCAAACGGATCAAAAATTTCCTGAATGTAACAAGTATCAGAACCAGAATATCAAATCATAAAAGGGCAATCTTAGGTATCTACTGTTCCAGTTTACTGCAATTGTTGTTACCGTATCTATCTCAAGGAAAAATTATCATTCTGTATCACGAGTTCAACTTATTGTCAGAGCGGGAGTTCCGTCTTGGCTCTCATGGGAGGCAGGCGTGTCTGGGAGAGCTCCGCGCCTGGGGACCGTGAGCAGCGTTGGGACAGGTTGTCGCCCGGCCCATGCCCGGATCACCAGAGGCGGAGTTCTTTGCAGTGGGACCTTCCGGGGCGGGACAGGCCCTAGGGCCTCTTACATTGTGTGGTGTGACCTTTGGAAGGGACCGTCCGTGTCGTCTGCTGGGTTAACAGCCCATACATACACGGACGGCACGCGCTCGGGCCTTGAAAATTGTCTGTCACACGCGGCAGCATCGGCTGGGGACGACGTGGCTCGTTACCATGTTTAGTCTACATGGCCACGCTGCTGCAGCAATAGGAGTTGGAAGTAGGAGACACGACCAGTCCCGTCTGGCTGTCGAATACCTCGCTCCCAATTAAATAGCTATTTTACATAGCTCTCAATTAGCCCGGCTCTTATCTGCTATCCTCTATATAGCTAAAGCAGCAGGCTCTATCCAGCTATCTTTTAGATGGCTTAATTCGCGAATCGTCGCCACAATATCCATTAGCATGCGCCGATGGATCTTCAACTATGCACATTGTCATAGGCAGCGTTGGGACATGTTGTCGCCCGGCCCGTGTTTGTGGCATCTCACTGTGCAAACAGTTGACTGAACAGTCGCTGCATTTTGTAGCTACTAATCTAGTGGGTGACCAAAATTTCCGGTCGCCTGAGGTCGGCCACAAAGCTTGCTCACTCATTTCTCTTACACGGCGATGGCAAGCCGTGTTTCAATGAGTACACGAGAGCTCCTTGGTGAGAGGAGGGAGACCTTGTGTCTCTGCGGAACTATGGTTCCGTCCGTGAGGTCAGCCCCAGTGTCTCGTCCCTAGGAGGTGAGCCTCGCTTCAAGGATAGGGTAACTGCCCTAACTTAGTCTCTCACTTATTGGCATATTCGTAGCATATTGGCGCGGTTTATACGAATGTACGCCGTTTGTTGTTGTTGAGGATAGTGCGCGATGGGCCCATTCAGTGGCTTAGAGGTACTTTGGTACCGTCGCCGGCTCGGGACCGTGGCCCCGAGCCCCCTCCAATACAAATACGAAAAAAATGTTATTTTACCATCCTGTTCCAGAAATGCCCTCACTTGAACTTCATGCCACTGGCGCCATCTGGCTATCGGCCGTATCAATCAAGCCAAACGCCAATCGTTCCCCCAAAACCGGTCTCACTTCCGCTATATACCATCCCTATAACACTGAATTGCGATAATCATCTGCAAACCAACCTCATATAACATGTCTACAAAGTGGGGCAAGAGCCAGATAATAACACTACTGTATCTTTTAAGGTTTACGTTTACTTTTTTCACCTTCGTAAAAGCTTTCCAATCTGTTGTGCTGTACTCATCTTTCATGGCTACCATCCACGCATACTTACTCAAAACGTTGACTATTGTGAGTGGGTATTTGTACTGATTATTACTTGATGCATATTTCTGTATATCAATCAAGTCAATGCACCACCGTTCGTCTATACCATAAACAAATACTCTACGTCGTTCAAACTTTTTTATAAGAGGTCGGTTTTGTGGATAAACGGGGATGTGTTGAAGCGCAAAGTTTATGTCTTTCTGCTTATACTTCTCTAGCTTTGCTTTCCGGAATGCCTTAGATCGTGAGAAGCTACCATGAATTTCAGGATTCAGGTATTGACTTTTCATCAGTTTAACTTGCTTGGGATCCATCTTGAGACTGACATGATTTCGATTCATAACGACTATTTAACTAACGTTCTCGGAAATCATCTATCATTTAACTGGATATCGTTGTACTGTCAACATGGTTTCCGCAAAGCTCCGTCGTAACTGTTTGTTCTTCGATGCTGCCAGAAAAGTCCTGGGAGAGTGAAGACAAACATTCAGAATGCTAGTGACGAAGAAATCGACACAATGTCGGATTTTGCTCATAATTTGTATAAGGGAAATGTTTCTGTCCCAAACGACACAGTCCAACGATTGAAGCCATACAAAAAACAACTCCAAGATTCATCATCAAAGAAAGTGACAAAGAAACGCAAGCGAGCTATCCTACAGAAAGGTAGTGTATTCTTCCTTCCATTACTAGCTACAATTGCATCAA
The DNA here is from genome assembly GCA_034698345.1 of Sphaeridia pumilis. Lineage (NCBI taxonomy): Eukaryota > Metazoa > Arthropoda > Collembola > Symphypleona > Sminthurididae > Sphaeridia > Sphaeridia pumilis. The sequence goes on along the minus strand of JAQGBJ010003937.1, from coordinate 3,137 downwards.
CTCGCATTTCAAATCGTATGGAACTAGTTTTCCGAAGCTTCATTCAGTAAGCTCCTTGGATCCCAGCATGATCAAGAGCAGAAAATTAAACAAGAACAGAAAGTGACAACCGAGTCAGATAACGTTCCTGATGAGTTGAAAGTTATCCTCTATCGAGGCTACGTACGACAGTTACAAGATCATAGAAAGTTTGAAGAGAGTAAACCATTACTCGTTAAGACGGCATCCAGTGCTTCAGAATCACTTATGGATACTACAACATCTGAAGAGGCGAATACTAAGAAGAAATCGGAGACCACTTCCACAGGAATTGAAAATGAAACGACTGAAAACGAAACTCAAAATACTCAAAGTGGCGATCCACCACTCTTGCTACGAGAGCTAGATCCCGAAGGAGTTAAGGTTGCGGCTATGCTCAGAAAATTGGCATATACATGGGATTCAACTCATATGTATCAAGGAACCGGAAACTTGGGATTTGGAATAGCACCCATTATCAAAGCATTCAGCCATAAAAATACTTTGATAATGCCTCGAACGGCGTTCAACATGTGCTTCATCAAATGAGAAGTACGAAACTTGACCTGTCTTTATATCTAGAGAATGCTGTATTCGAATTGGTCTAGAAACAATTGAGTCCTTACACCTTGATCCCCAAATGGGACGCAATTCCATCAACATCAACTTCTTATATGAATGAAACTCCCATTATAAATCCACCTTTACAAACACCTTGAACTCAATATGATGGTGGAATGAATGAAACCTCCTGGAACACTCCCGTAACGAGCTTGTGAAGAGCTCGCGAAAGAAGACGGTGCAGCAAGAGGGAAGCCGATTCGGAACATATACCATTAGAAATATATGGGAATCATTTAAATCTATCATTTTAATTTATTCTATTCAAAACAACATTGATTTTGATAGATTGAATTGATAGAGTTGTACAATCCGTACAATATTTGTTTTTCGAATCTCGAATTACTTCTCCAACTTGACTATCATTAAGACATCAACATATACATCATAAACATCAGCAGGCCTATGTTTCAGTAATCTTAAATACGAATAAAACAAGCAATAGTGTCCACAAACTTTGCTTGTGAGTTGTTGTAACATTTTATGGGTCGGCCTTAAAGGTTTCCCTCTCCTTTTTACAAAGTTTTTGAAAGAGATTGGGTGAATCCTTATCTTCAACATAGAAACAAGTCCAATGAGATCCACCCTTGGTACTGTCATCAACATTGACAACCGAACAAAGAGGATATTTCGAAGGTCTGAATCAATCCAGTTGAACAGAAGCCAACACAGCATACTGTACCTCTCTATGCTCTGACATGGGCTGCAGATAAGCCAGGACCTCCATGGTATTCATCTTACGGATTGAGAGTAGTCCTTGTAGTAAACGTTCTTCAGATGGTCAATGTACAAGACAGCTTGAGATTCGGTATAGCACAAAACAGTGATGGTATGCGTTGTAGCCTGTTTGAATTTAAGCTCAAATTTCAGAGATCCAAACCAAGGCAGCGGAGTAACTTCTCCAAACGAATTAATCTCGTAAAGAAAAGGGATTTTCCGGTTTGAAATTACTCCAGTGAGAAATCAATTTTACAAGGAGTATTGCATATTCCCAGCCCTTTGAACACATTGTCGTATGCGTCGATTATTCGACGTCCACCAGGTGTAGTGAAATTTAATTCCTAAGGAAAGGATTCAGAGTTTTCGCCGTTGATTGTCACGTTGATGTGTGATATATCAAAGTGGTTGAAGTTGAAGAGAGAATTGTTGTAGTATCCAATGTCATTTGTCGTTCCCACCAACGCTATAACGAGACGATTTGGTAAGAGTCCTGTGATGACGTTCTCGTTCGTGGACTGCAAGGAATATACTGTGACTGTGAAGCTCTCGACGTCTGTCTTCTCCATGTCGTAGTTTGCTACGCAGTTCCTCTTCCAGTCATTTATATGCATTATCTCTGCGGATGGGAGTAATTTCCTCCTCACTTATAGAGATGTGTGCTCCCTCAATTTGGAGTTTAAAATTTCCAGCAGTGGATTCGTGTCTCCAATCTCATGTCAAATCCGGGAGGAAGATACTTGTTTTGAGCGAAGAAGTCCAAATGTGGTCGACTGCACACTTCAAATGTCCCTCTTCGTGCAATGGCCAAACGTTAGCTATAAGACATGTCAGAGGGTTGAAAATTCTTAGAATGGTAGTCGTGTTCCTTGGTCCTTATTTCATGGTCAAACCAGAAAGATCGGATGATACGTTTAGACGTGACGAATTTTTTAGTGGACAGCCCTCTTGACAAAAGTTTCCGAATTCGCCCGTCTAGTGTTCTGGCCATCTCTTACATTCTCTTTTAAAATTTATAATTCATTCTGGGTGAAAATTTTTTGAATGCTGAATGGTAGCCATGATACGGTAAATTATCATAAGCTCATTAACAAATGCATCCAAGAATTTCACCTGCCGGATGATCTTACCAACATACTCATCGCATATTTGCAGAAAAGGTTCGCTCGTATCAAACTTGGCAATTTCACCTCACAGCCATACCAAATTCCCTCTGGAGTCCCTCAAGGGTCGTGTTTGGGGCCCTTGCTTTTCATCATGTACATTGATTCACTAATTTCCTCCATAACTTGCACATCTCACAAATATCTCTACGCCGACGATTTGGCCTGCGTTGTTTCTGGAAATTCTCAGCATGAAATTGAGGCCAGGGTTCAAACTTTGTGTGCCGAAGTTGATGATTGGGCTCGTACTAACGACATGAGCGTCAGCTGGAAAAAAACGCAGGCGGTTATATTCAGGCAAAGCAGAGTTGTAGTCCCGTTTAATGTATCTCATTTTAATTATATGAGCAATGTTGTCCAAATCGTGGACGAATTCAAATACCTCGGTGTCTGGGTGGATTCGGGTTTGAAGTTCAAAAGTCATGCTGATAAGGTTCTTAGTAAAGTCTCTTCTAGAGTTAATTCACTTCTGAGTATCAAACGTTATTTATGCTCCAAATCTATCGTTGTCTTATTTCACGCACTTGTTCAATCTGTAATAGATTACGGCCTCTGCTGCTGGGGGCACCTAAACTTAAATAGAATGCAATCTTGTATTGATAGGTTCCTCAAACAATC
>JAQGBJ010003936.1:0-11344 GCA_034698345.1 Sphaeridia pumilis | reverse complement strand
ATGTTGAATTTAGGAAGGGTCAACATGATGTTCTTGGGCTTCCCCTTGAGCTTATTGACAATCTGATCATAAACTCCATCGGTTGAAGCCAAGGTGGATTCAACTTCTCGAACTCCAGTCTTCTCGTTAGGAACAATCAGAACCATTTCCATTTTTGTAGGGCCCTGTTCATGTAATACAATTAACCTTTATTAGCCTCGGCTCAACACTTCTAAATTACATTTGACCAACTTACATCGTAAGCCATCGAAATGGCCTTAGCATTCAAGAAATCAAGGTTGGCCACACGGAAATAGTCCTCGGTGCTCATCATGTCCTTTTGGACAATCGCACCGCTGAGAGTGTGGAAGTCTCTGGGTTTGGTGGCCCTTTCTAGAAACTGGTTCACCCATTGGCCTTTGAAGTACATTGTGTTGAGAGCCACAAGTCGAGTGTTGTTGTCGAAAACACCTAAAAGGTACCAATACAATGGTACATTGTGAAATTATTCGATACTCGCTTCAACCATGAACTAGCTTACCAGGCTCCACAAGATTTGGAATCTTCTGCTTTGTATCCTCAGCCACAATCTTGTTGATCTTCTGGTGAGCATTAGACCCTTCGAACTGGATCTGCTGAGCAGGAGAACCAAACTTTTCCTTCAAAATCCATTGGAATTCAGGCTGCAATGGGAACCCTTCGCGAATGAAGACTCTGTTGGAGCTAACCATCGTCGATTGTCCTCGCTGTAAAGCCAAATAATTTTTGCAGCTCGCCTTCATAAAATACCCACTGTCGAACTTAACAAACTCACCTTCAGCTCGCTAAGAAGTACTTGGAACCCGGTATACGTCGCATTTGGGTTTTCGGGAAACGAGAACGCTTGTTTGATCTCCTGATACGTTTCTCCATCAGATCCAGCAAGCAACATGGCCATTACTGAAGCCAAACTGAAGCTCGAAACGACATAGTTGCCCACGCTTGCAGTTCCAACCACCTGCAGGATTTCAACAGTTAGCGGTGCCAAATTGGAATCAAAATTTTTCAACCAATTTTTCTCACCTGGATTAGTTTACCACTGAAATGGTTGATTGCCTCGGTGACGTCCCTCGAGATCTTGTACTCTTGCAGATTCTTACCGAAGTCTGTGTTGGCGAAAAGGTCCGCTGGCGACGGAGGAAGAATGTGGCTGGGACCATGTGTCCGGCCATCAGTTTTGGGTGTCGGCAACGGTCTTCTGATGAAATTGTTGCGAACCTCGATTTTGCCAGCCCCGTCATAGCCTCCATTTTGGTCATTTTCAAGCTGATCCGAAAATGTGAGTTGGTCAGCTGCAGGTCTCAAAGGACTTCGAGGGTTTGTGAACGAGTACGGGAAGGGTTGTGGTGGTCCGCCATTTGGCGAAGTCACAATCGTTGGGTTGTAGTAATGGTGTCTTCTGATCTGAGCAAAATTTTGAGTTGCTGTTGCAGCCAATACTGCCAGCACCAGGAGGGTGCGGAATCCTATTAATTAAACGATATTAATTAATTGTCCTACAGTTTCAAATTTTAAAAATAAATTTTAAAAAAGTATTTCGAATACCTGACATCGTAATCACACAATTCAAAAAATATCCTGGAAAATAATGCAAGACAAAAGCAAGCGCTTTGTGGTCCAGCAGCCAAGAAATATTCCGATGTAGAGGGCAAACTTGCAAAAAATGGCTCTCACATCATCTTCCTGCCAAATAACATGCTGAGCACAATGCGAAATTTTTGTACAGGTTAAGCATAGCAATTGTTACGTATACACAGTTTTGTTGTTATCAAACGCAAGTATAATTAATGCATATTCCGTCAGCAAAAGAGCATTATATTAACCTGCTGCTCTGGCAGAGTTGCCATTTTCTTGGAACTTGATTTCGCGAGAATGTGTTGTATATATTCTTGAAAGAAGCGAGAGATGAGGCAGACAGGACTAGATTGACCACTTTTTATGTTTGCAGGTGAGTTTAATGTTTTGGCAAACTCTGCAAACTTTTTTGTTTTGTAGTTTCGCGATGAATAGTTGGGAATATATTTGAACATTTAAATGAACAGCAGGCTATGTTTTATTGATAAATTAATATGAAGTTGAAATTATTTCCTAGATTCTAGCACAGAGAATAAATTATATTTGCTTGCAACTCCAAGCGCAGATAGTTACTCCACCTTGCGGAAGGTGTAAAGAACAGTATCGGTGATCCAGTCGTGAATATAGCCAATGAAGGGCTGGTTGGCGTTGAATTCGGTAACAAAGTCAGGATCGATGAATGGAGAGTAGTCAACGTTGGGGGATGTGCCATTGGCTGGAGGTTCTGAAAAATATAATTTTTTGTAGAACACAAACTACTATATTTAATTTTTGTGACGATTAAAATATATTAGAGATACCTAAAGCAGGATCAAATCCGAAAGCGCCATCTTCGTTGATATGGAGCTGAGCAGACTGGATAAAATCTGTGACGTGAAGAGGAACAGCTCCTTTGTTGGTTACACCGTCCAAGTGGTGAAGTCCAGAAAAATTGGCTGTCTTTGGAGAGAAGATTGATTTGATGCCCATCTAAAAAATATAGGAATTTTTTGTACAATTTTAGTTTCAGAATTAAAATTTGGAAATACTTTTGGCAAGTAGTGGGTACCATTTCAAGAGGTTCTTGGAGATCGTGGGCAGATTTGAAGACCATTTTGGGAATGGTAACGCTGACTGGAGCGAGTCTGGTTTTGAGAAGCTTGTTCGAAAGCAAATTGAAGGTAAACTCTTTCATTCGGTGTTCCAGTTGTGGGAAGGAGCTTCGTTTGTTAGGCTTCAAGATGATGAGGTTCAGTTGGTTATCCTAAGGAAAAAAATATTAATTTTGTTTTTAAAAGTAATTTGGGTATTAGTTTTAGTTTTTCAGGGGAAACTTACAGCAAATGGAATGGAAATGGCTTTGGCGTCCAAACTGGGGAAGTCGGCGACTTCAAACTCGCCAAAGGCCTTCATCATTTCAACGACGACGACTCCGCCGTCAGCTTTGTGGAAGGGAAGCATTGCAGTGCGGCTTTTATCAAAGGTTGTTTCCCAGACACTGTTGAAGGATCCTGCGGTTTTGAACGTCAGTTTTTGGTCTACCGAAGCTGTAAATATATTTTTAATGGCGGATTAAAAGTTTAGTTGAGGAATCCAATCCAGATGACTAAGGATTGAATTTGTCCAACTTACCGACACTCAAAAGTCCCTTGTACTTATTGGCGAGCATGTTATCAAAAATATCTTCGACATTCTCTCGGGTCATTTCGGTAACTTTTCTGAACTCGCCATTGAAGTAGGACTCGATAATGGTTCTGTAGACGTCGTTCAGTGGGAAGTCGTTTGTGAGGAAGATTTTGTTGCTGGTAGTTTTTGTTGCTGGGGTCACCTGTTTCAGAATGATAATTTTGAAATTAAAAAATATAACGCTTGATTGAGAGAGTCGATGGAACGTTTTTACCTTATACAGACGTGTTAGGCCTAGGAAGCCATTGAGAATGGTATTGTCGCTGAAGGTATGCACAGTTGTCTTGCCCAGTTCAGCCGAAGTTGTGCCCCCAGCTCCTTGCTTCAGCATACCCACTTGTGTGCTTACGGCTAGTGGCGAGAAAATGAAATTGCCAGGCTCCGTCTTGCTCATGATCTGATAACAAAAATTAGCTCAATTATAATGTAGTTTCAGATACTGAATGTGTATCAAACCCAAATGTTAAAATTACTTACGTCGTACAGCTTGGCCATGAAACCATTATTCGACTGGGCCACAGCTCGAAGACTGAGTCCGTCAGTGTAGTGTCCAGTTCCACTTCCGGCTCGCCCGTTGGCTTCAGATGCCGGAGGTGGCAATGCATCCAGGTCAATTTTGAAACCGTTGATTGACGAAGCTAGGACTATTGCTGCTAAAAGACGCAGCGCTAACAATGGCTTGAAGGCCATAATGTTTGTGATCTGTCTAATTACTATGTTTTCTGAACCGTCAATTTTGACACTGAACTTGTGAAGTACTTTTCAAGACTGAAGCTCTCAGTAGCTTCTGAGTGCAGTTTGTAATTGCAGAGTTTGAGGAAGGCGTTGACAGGATGCTGACAACCGGTCTGTTCTATAGCAAAAGTAAAAGGGCCTTGAAGCATTTGATTGATCAAGTTTCAGTCAGGGAGATTAATCGAGAGGGAAAGTTGATCGAATGATCAGTTTTCACTTTTTAATGAATTGTTCAAGATACTTGAAAATTTACACTGTATGCATGTACATTAAATGGTCCTAAATCCACAACTTTTCATACACACCAAAACATTGTTATTTACCTATACCAGACCTGCATTTAAATTATCTTGATTATCCGAAGGCGTTACATTTTTCAGCTTACCCTATTCAAAATTTTGTAATAAGCTTACACATTACAAGATCCGATTGAAAAATTTTGTTTTGAATATGTGAAAATTCAAACTAGTTACAAACATGTTCTTCACGCCTAAACGGGCATTGCTCACACTGAACCCTGCAACACCAGACAAATTGGCAATTGCAAGTCTCCTCGCCTTCGCGAATCATTGTTTGGTAGCCACGCCCACAACAAAGAAGTCGACATCCGTCCGGTCCATCGCTGTTTTTGTTGCAAACTCTTCCCGATGTTCCCAATACATGCATCCTGTCAAAAAAATGTATCGATTCGCAAATCAACCCATCATCGATTCATCATAATCATCCATCAAAAAATAGAATATATTACGTTTCATTCCGGTCACAATAGTCCGGTGAGTCATCAAAGAAGACGAGATCTTTCTTGGTTGGTTTCTTCATTTCTTTGGCGTAGGGTTTGAGTCTCAGTTTCCCAATGGCCTTCTTTCGAATGTCTCGGATTTCCCGCTGGTCCCTGGTAACGGCGCGGACCTTCATTGCTCCATCGAATTTTTCTGCAATTTTTTCGCCGACAAGGCGGAATGGAGTCAGGACTCGCCAACAGACTTTCATGGTGCAGGAGCCGGAAACGCCGTGGCATTTGCACGTCATGTTCATTGACGTTTTTAGAAGCTTCGAAGAGAAAATGTTTTTGGTATTTTGTAAAAACATGAAACTTGTAGATTTTAAATACTTACTCTTCTTCCAGCTTCATTGTTATGGAGGTTCATGAGGCCTTCGGCAGAGTCGGGTTTTTCGGTGGAGTCTACAAATTCTTTGCTGAACAAGGCTCCAAATTGGACATCCTGAAAATTAAATTTAAAGATATTCTGGTTCAAAAGGGCGTACAGTTTCGAAATTACATGTCAAAATTTTTTTACCTCTGAGCATCCACCCCATTGCCACATGCCTTTGGTATTTCTTTTCCGAACTTCTTCGTCACATGAGCAGTCTTCAAGTTCGCCTTTGGAACACGCCTTGGTCACCTGGTAAGCTAAGCTGGCGGCGGAGATGGCATGAACATAAGCTTTTTCCCGTGACCTGATGGACAATACTTTTCCAAAGACATTGTCAGCTTCGCGAATTACCGAGCAGTTCCATCGGTGGGACTGGAGCTGATATTGGCATTCTTCGATGCCGAGTTTGGCGCCTTCCCTGAGAACCTGTAAAGCGTATGAAAGAAAGGTGGAAAGTGTAAACATGGGTAATTTATTCGATTACAAGAAAAATATTTAAAGGATGTCATCACCGAAAGTACTTTGCCACTCTTTAAGCAAATAAACTTTTGACGTTCGACAAGGAAGGGGAAGGTGTTGCAATGGCTGGTATGAGTATCTGGTGCCATGTCGCTCATCGGCTGGTAATGAAAGTCTGTACCGAGAAGCCTGTGAAATGTACACATAAAAAATACACAATCAGCAAGAATTCTGCAGCCTTCTCAACTTTACAAATTAAAGACATAATCATCTAAAGGGGAAATTGCTATGAGGCTTATCAGCGGTTCAATCATAAAACGGGCTTAAACGGCTTTATAGCTCCGTGCAGTTTCATTCCGTGACATTGGTGACATGATCCCTATTTATAGGCTCAAATTGCTCAAGTCAGATCATAGGCCAAACTTGTACTTGTTCACCAAGTAATTTTTCTACCCTCTTATAAACCCGGGGTTCAGGAAGAGGGTTGAAGGCGGGTATCGCCGAACCTATCTTTGTGACACGCCGTATCAGTTGCAGCAGCAAGAAGAAATAAGCTCTAGTAATTTATTTCCTGTAATTGTAGATCCGAAGCTGTAGCATTGTCCAGTCGGTTTCCAACCACAACAACAACTTATTACCGCAATACAATTAGTCGAAATTGGAAAATCTACCCTTGCCGCTATTTGATAGCCCCAGAGACGAAAATTGAACGGCAAAATAACATGTGAGCTGGCGGGTGGGGAATCAGGGGTGAAGACGACACAATATGACTTGTCTGACTTGTTCCCCTCGTAACCTTTATATTGGCCCAGAGTCGGACTAATTCGATTGATCGAATCTATAGATTGGACTTCATGTAATCGGATAGTTCAAGTCGATGCTCAACTTGTTTACTGTTTGTCTGCTCATCAATAGAGCTGAATTGACAGTCATTACCGGTGGATCAACAATTGATTATATAAGAAAAAGTTATACATCGTTTATATACATCAGGCGTTCAGTTTGCACTTGGCAACAATATATATTTTCAAAAACATGGAATGAGTCGCAAAAACACAAGGAATCCCTTAATGGTTCTTCTGTCAACACTAATTTGTCAAAGCTTAAATTCGAAGCTCACAAATATTCACATATCTGTAATTAAATCTTTGCTCACCTGCAATTTAGCATGCATTGGGATATTTGTTCACATTCTTGTCTAAATGAGGAACGCATGTAACGATTGGCAATTAGTGCGTAAGTATCTGCATATGTGCGTAATCTCTCTGACAAATTCTTTGTTTACGTTACACAATCATTCTGGTCGCAGATGTTGCCATTTCAATTAGGCTCTTTGACCAAGGAATTGCTTGCATTAGTGACTGTCATCGCTTTTTGGGAATGAACATACAAGATTCATGTAGGAATTTACGTTCTATGACGACAAGAGCTGTAAAACCCAGCATTAACTTGTAACTGCGGCCTCGGAAACTGGCGGAGGTCGTGAAACCACATTGCGTAACTTTTGGTGTTAAACACACATCATTACAGTTAAACTTGTACTAAAACCGACTCCATAATTTCTAAAGTTGGGCAGTTGGGCTTTGAACATATTGTTTCTCCACCCCCGCACTATATATTATTGTACGAACTTTAAGAGTTTCAGACTCTGAGGACAAACATGGTTTTATTGTCCAGTTACACGCGGAGCAACAAAGACGCACAGCTGTGAAAACTATTACAAAATATGTTGGTTCTCCGACTCTTTTCCTATTTTTGAACCCAATTACAAGTTATCTTTCGGTAGCCGAAAAATGCGACAATGCCGGGGAACGTAGACACGGGTGCGGCGATTATTGCTCCGATCCGAGGCGGTATCGGTGGTGCGAACAGTAATAAAAGTCACGGGTGAAAAACATTCAAGCTGAACAAAATGCTTTTTGGTTGGGGGTGAAAAGTACACGATTGGTTTTCATGCTAGGATGCAATAACTATAAAGGAGCCGAGAATTCGGTTGGAGCGGGTGTCCCGGGAATTAGTCACACATCAGGAACGATATACAAGGAAATTTTTTGTATTACTCATCATTATTAGTCAGAAAGTGGAGAGGAATTAATTTTTTGAACTTCAGTATAATGCGACGGTATAGCGCCACTTCTTCATAGCAGGCCTACTTTGAACTTTAAATTTACAACTTCCGGTTGTCTCCAACTCCAGGTGGTTGAGTAATAAAATATTCTGAATTTTTAAAAAAATTAGAAGCAAAAGTACTTACCACCAGGATGCATGGCTCAACTGTACAATACTCGTCAAATGCAGAACAACAAGAAGAAATTTGTCAAAAACGCACTGAATATCCAAACTCGGCTTCATGTTTGTCACAAAAATTCACTACTGGAAAAATTTTGGTCTCACATCAACCTCCAGCGTCTTACTGAACTTTCTGGAAGAATTTCTCAATTTACTTTTTCATGGGGTAGTTCTTGACTTGCCGGTATCAACTTTCACCCTCAACAGCTTAATTCCCGTTTATGAACCGACCGAGGGTTGCACCAAAAATTCCACCAAAACTTCCACCTCCGATAACAACGAGTACAGAAAACTTCGGGAAGCAACCGTTGTGTTGAAAGCCTGGAAGAAAACTGGAGAGACCCGTGTAGGAAAGTCGGGTCTAAATTGCCGACCCTTTTGGAATTATACTGCTTATTCGCTCTTCTCGTAAAACATGAGCTTTCGTCAGTTTACGATCTTATGAGGTTGACGGGGGAAAATAATAATGCGAGCCATACACACACGTCCCTTTACGGATACATGTCTATTTCAGTTCTTGGTCTTCTTCCTTCTTTCTTTTCGGGCAATAAATGCACAAGAACTATTACATGCTTTCTTATGCCTTCTTTGCTCCTCCACCTTTACTTTTACACCGATACGGACTAAAAGGAACTAACAACAAAACCCGCCTGGTAAACAGGCAAAGTCCTATAAACTTACACAAGGTTTTTAACATGATGAAAGACGCGGCAGATGAGTCTTGTTCCAATGTTATATGGTTCGCGTCGATCATGTTGCTCAATCATAAAATTCCGGAATATACATTTGTTCCGGGTTTTAGTGGAGCTTCCTCTGCCGCCTCAAAAACAAGGGATTCGTCGTCGCCCATTATTAATCGTAATCCTCCTCTGATACGTTTCCTTCCTTGTTGTGGTTCCGCCGCCCGTGTAAGCGTATTTCCTCCGATTTTGTTCAGGGTTTTATGTCTAGGAAATTATTCAAGTAAAAACAAGCAATAGTTTGATGGCCTGCCTTTGTTGTGGTGGCTACAGCTTCGGCTTTTGGGCTTTGGACGAGAATGATTGTGAAATTAACGAAATGTTATGACTTGCTTCGAAGCGAAAGTTGATTGACAGGTTTTGCTGGCAAGTGTGTATAAATATTGGCCTGGTTTTTCTCAGATCAAGAATCTAGTTTCACCTGCCGCTGTTAAGAGAAGGAACAATTTTTTATTTATTTACACGTCAGATACATGAACAGAAATTCTTGAAATAGGGCATACAAAAATGTTTCACTTTGCCAGATCTATATATCAGCTCCAGATTGGCCTTACGACCTTCATTACAAGTAAAATCATATCTGTCTTTTTGTCATGCACAAAGGCCATAAAAGGTCTGTCTAATTTGACCGAAAGAGCTTCACGAGCCAGAGGTTTACCTGTAATTAAATTATAAATTAATATAAGTTGAATTTATATTTCTTACACTGTTTGAAGGGTTGAATGCCGTACTTTTCAAAATTGAAGACTTGGTAAAACTACCCTTTTCTTTCGACGTGAAAGAAATATGATGAAAGACATTTCCAAGCTTCAAGGGCGTAGTGCTCATTTTGCTAAAGTCGGCTTCTGGACCTGCAGCATTTTCCAAGCCGAGCTGGAACCGGAAGTAAAAAATATTTTAATATTTCATTCAGCAGAATTTAAGATGATTTTATGTTTGATGTATGTTTTTACCTTGTCATTAAATCTAGCAAGATTTTCGCTACTCTGCAGCCTGAACTTGGGCACGCTGATATCTAAATAATTTTTGTACTCAAACTTGGAGGGAATCTTGGCGAGCATATAAGGTTTTAGCTTCGACTCGAGTTCTTGGAGCCCATTACTGTAGGAATTGGGCAGGAGTACAATTAAATGAAGCCTGGAATCCTTGACTCCGCTTTTACAACTTGTTTTACGTCTTTTGGGCTTGGATCGGAGCGTACGGTTGGCAGGAGGCATTTCGGGGAAAAGATTGAACCCATCACATATCAAATAGGGAAGAGAAATGGCTCGTGCGTTGAGTTGGGGAAAGTTGATCATGTAAAAATGCCCGCTTTGTCTCATCATCTTGACTGGAAGGACTTGGTCCTGGGTAACATAAAACGGCTCTTCCGTTGTCGTCAAGTAGGAAAAGCGCTTCTCCCAACCCGCTTCGAAGTGGTAGTAATTCAAGAGCGTGATTTGATTCTTCCGCCATTCGCTATTATCAGTAGTGGAATCGGATTGATTGCTGTTCGTCGACGGAGCGGCTGCAATTGGATCACAAGGATTAATCCGCATGGTTAATCTGACAGAATTTATGAATGCACCATTTCTTTCCGGTAATTAAGCCAGAGATGCAGCTTGTAGCAAAGGAAGCTTGGTTACCTGGTTCAAGGGTTTCAGCAAAATCAAGACTGGCTTTAACGCCACTCGAATTCAAGTAACTGGAAAAAGTGGTAGCGAGGCTGTCTTCGTTAAGTTTGGTAGCTGGTGAGCCAAAAAGTGATGCGAGAGTAGATTGGTAGTTTGGGTTGATTTGAACTTGAGGTGGAGTGAAAATGGATGAGATCATTGGTTTTGTAACTTGGATGTTTTTCTAAAAGCCAAAAAATGTTTAGGTTTTACAAAATGGCGGGAAAAATTGAAATGTTACAAAATAAAAAATTACCTTGTAAATGTCGTTCAAATGCCGGTAAGCTTGAAGGTATTGTTCTTGATTGTGACCTGTGACCTTGAGAACTTTTTCAAGGTCGTCCAACGTTTGACCAGAAGCTCCAGCTGAAGTCATGGCAAGACTGAGGGTTAAGCAGAGAGGGCAGGCGACAAAATTGGTAGTGCCATTGTTGTCATGGTTTTTAAGGGCCTGAAAATTTTTGTTTTGGCTTCGAAATAACAAAATTCGGGACCGCGAAAAATAACATGCCATACTTACCTCGTATAGGTTCCCTGCCAAAAGATTATTGCCGGCAATAATTGACTTGTGCACTTCAGATAGGCCGCTGACGCTGGCAATATTTAAGGTGACAAAGGAGAATAATAAATTAAAACTAAACTTAAAACTAGATTGGTACATGGTGAATAGTTTGTTTGGCCAAGACAAATTTCTTGCGCTGGCGCTAGATGCAGACCAGAATGGCAACTAACGAAAAACGGCATTTTGCCCTTCGAAACTGTCAGAATGTTACCTAGGCATATCCCTGTCTGCAATAGGAAGCCATACATCTTTGCGTATTCGTGGTAACAAACGGCACCTGCTTAAAATCAAATGGAAACAGTTAACTAGAGCTTCGTTGCGAAGGGAAGAAGGATCCTTGAGTTGATTTCAGCTTTCCCTTTCTCTCGTTCAATTTTCACTACTATTCGAGCTGATTACGTTGTTTTCGTTTTCGTTAGACCTCGTTTTTCTGGGTCGGTGATTGACTGTCTGACAGGTTTCTGTCAGTCAGTCAGACCAGTTTACGCGATGGGA
>JAQGBJ010003935.1:0-11344 GCA_034698345.1 Sphaeridia pumilis | reverse complement strand
TCAATTGGACAAATAACACTATGCATTTTTATGAGGCGGGTGTTAATTATGTATTTGCCATTGAAAAGAAGGGAGGTTGAATTGAAACATATTAAGAAACAAATGAATATTGTCAAGCTTGTCATAAAAGCAGCGTTTGTAACGGTATCAAAGTTTTGTAAATTGAAAATGACTCGTTCGGTGAGCTGTAAAGATGATTTTGCAGTTTGTCCAAGGCGGAATTGCAGCGTGGAAATTTGTGACTTACTTGACGACGTTCTTTCTACGTTACATTATGTGATGGATCTTTTGGCATTGTGTGTACAATTAATTAGTTTGTAACACATCTCTAGATGAGATTATATACATGAGATCCCGTTGAGCGGAAATGTACGCGTAAAAAGTGTCGTCGTGATATGGGCGAGGTAGTGAAGATTTGTATTGTGGGCAGACCAAGAGTATACCAGACGAAGTTATGTCATTCAAGGGAAGGATTGTAAACACCTGTCATATGAAAGAGTTGTAAGGTTAGTTGAGAATTTGAAATGCTAAAGTGCAGGGATGAGTTCAAAATTTATTGCAGGAAGTAAACAAGAAAGGTGAAGTGGTATTACGTAATCGAGCGTTTGAGTTTAGGTTCTGTGAGTTCTGACGAAACGAAAGTTTTACTAGTGTGTTTTATTGAATAATTCAAATTTAGGCGGGAAAAAATGCCAAGTTTTTCCAGCACCTACATTACGTACGAGCAAAAATCTTCATTGTGAAAAAAAGAGCTTAAAGTACCTTACAAATTGATTGATGGACAAGGTGCATCCTTAAAATGAATTATGATCAATGGGTTTTGTAACCCAAGTTGCTAAAGCGCTGTAGAGAATATATTGAGGATGAGGAGGTGCCAATTGAGGTAATTGATTGGAAAAAATAATGCAATTTTCAATCAGTCAGTCAGTGTGAAACAATGCAAAAACTAGCAAGGTTACATTTGAAAATATTGGCGCGTTTCTTGTGCAGAATGTGTGATTGTGATTGAAGATGAAAGCTGCTGAAAAACGAATATTTATTGTTGTGACTGACTTTAGAAAAAAATTGCAAGTTTGGGTGCAGCATCCATCAGGTAATACTTATAAAGTGCAAGTTGAAATATATGACTTGTTGCGAAACTGGTTTCAGCGATGTAAAGTTTGTTTTGATACTTTGCAGTGCTTCAAAGTCGAAAGTCCAGCTTCAAATAAATTAGCAGAGACTCAACAGGGAGCAAGCAAGTTGGCTATTAATTGTGAAAAGTTAAATTTATATGAATGCTAAAGATTTTGTTTGTGAAGATTTTTTGACCAAACTTGGTGACCTTGTAAAAGACATGTACGAGGATGATGGAGAGCTATTTTTAAGGTTTTTGCATGAGCGCTGCTTTGCTATCATCGCTTAAGCACAGGTATTCCAGCACCTGCATTGCAGCGCGCTGGTTGAACGTATGCACGACCAACAAATGAAGATGCGCTGCAGCGCTCCTACGAATTTTATGATAAAGTTGCTAAAGCCTAATTACAGGTGCGCGGCTTGTGAATGATTTTTCTACCGTCGTGATTTTTGCATGGCCAAATGTGTATCATTAGCACTGTCAATTTTATTTACGTTGTCGATATTAAAGTAAATGCAGGAAAGAAATTTCTGGTTGAGGCAGGTCTATGTGGCTTTGCTGGACAATTTTTTCTCCAGGAGATGGTAAGAGCTAATTACATATGATTTAGTATAATTTTTCTCGTGTCTTTTGTCAGACAACATGGGTTGTTGTGGTAAGCCGCAATTACAGTGGCAGACAGGCTTATGTTATTATTGTGAGTTATGATGGCAAATATTGCTGTATTTACAAGGTAAAGGTGGCCATATTTGATGGTCTGCTGTCTTCTGGACAAAGGAAGAAGGACTCACGTTTCTAAATTATGACGCGGAACTCAAGCTGACAGCATGGATTTGTTTGAGTATTACGTGCTCTTCGCAAAACTTTGCAAATCGGACATTGGTCAGACTCAAGACGAGGCTTGGAACAGACAAAACGTGATAATTGCAAGGGTCAAAAATTTTGGCGCGCGCGCTTAAACTACATGCTGATTGACCAGTCGGAGATGATGAACTTGGCCTTTGGTCGGTGTCAAACAATCACAAGTAATTAAGGCGGAAAAGCGACTTGAGCACGACTCGCCGCCATAACCAGTTGGATTCAAGAATTCAAGTACGATTGTGAAACTGCTAATTGGACAAATGGTTTTTGCTGGTGGACTGGACGACGAAAAACAAATTATTATTACCCCGCACGTTATGGACGGATTGTCCCTGCTGTTAACGGCGTGTCTAAAAGGCGAAAATTGAAGAGTGTGCATTTCAGCTAACTGAAGCACTTGAGTTATTTCCGTTAAGTACAATTAATACGTGGGCCGCCTGAAGCCGTGGCCTTGGGATCATCAGCAAATTACGTTTGTTTGTGCGAGACAGAAATCATAAATGTTTTTTGAGATTGACAAGACGTGGAGACGTAACCATTTCAAGTCTGTGTCGTGTTCTTTAACTGTTTTGTAATTGCTTCATCATGAGGTAAGGATCATGATGTCGATGATGGCATAGTTTGGATTTAAAAATATTACTTGAAGGTAGCTACAATTAGGCTATGCCAGACAGACAAGGGAATCTTGAACTAAATTTAGTGTTTTGGAAGTTGTAGGGAGGAAATTGCTTAAACGAAGTCGCTTTTGTTTACACACTGATATGCAGGTAGAGTTACGTTACAGCAAGGGAAATGATGATTGATAAAGGCCTTGAAGGAAAGTAAACCAGGTTTGAAGGATCTGGGAAGTTGGAGATGAAATTCAAAGGGCTTTTACAAGAAAGAAGGAATATTTTTACAGGAATTGAATGAGAAATTGCGCGAATTTGGTATGGAACAAAAGATGAGTTTGACAGCGTTGACAAGTTGTTTAACACTGTTCGCACAAAATGGTTCATTGTTGATCTTGAACATGGAAACAATAGAAACACGTGTGTATGTGTGGTGGTTACAAGAAGGTTTCCGTTAACTTAGCAGCAGACGACGAATGATGTCAAATCGCCATTAGGATTTGTTTTTGTAACAGTTGTATAACGCAGATGGCGGGTTCGTTTCTAGTCTGTCTGACTGGCTCAATGCGTGATTCACGAACGTTAACATGCCGTTTCGGTGGTCTGAAGAAAAATCAAAAGGGTAATTTTTCCGCTTTTAGACATACAAGAATGCGCCTTGTCCTGCAAATTATAATAGGTTCGGAGGGAGTTTTTCCTGAATTCAAAAAGTAGGTTTCCCGCCCGAACTTTTCTCAAGGAATTCACAAAAGGGAGGGTTCTTTTGTTCTTAAGCAAAATCTTGTTGGGTGGTGGTTAAACGCCAAAATAATTTTGTGGGTGAGGCCTGCAAAAACTTACAGGTTATAAAATATGGCACTGGCGCAAGGTTTGGAACTTGGAAAAGTTCTGAACAAAAACGTTCAAGTTCTTTAGGTCACGCGTGTAATACGGAAGCATTAAGCATTTGGCTAGAAAGAATTATTGCTGGGCACGTCAACCGTTTGAATCAATTGATTGACACGATGTTTATGGATGGATCCATAAACTACTAGATCTTTTGCGGAACCCCAAGGATGACTTGGGATTTTTGTATTATTGTGATCGTGATGACGAGCCTATATTAAGGCAAGGCCGATGGAACTGCAACAAGTGATTTTGTTCCGGCAAGAAGATGATGGCGATGAGTTGAGCTTCTTTAAGACGACATGGAGAAAAAGTTTAGATTTATGAAGGTGGAATGTATGGAATTGATTGAATTGAATTGTTAATGGAGGCAAAAGTATATTGACAGGCAACGCAGGTAGTAAATAAGACAAAAATTGTTGTGACGTTCGAAGGTGAATTTTAGAAGTTCGCTGCTGGAGACCATTTGGGTTCTCTACTCACTTGATTGAAGTCTTGCGAAGGATACAATTTTAAAATATCGTTCAAACTCCAGTAATAAATTTTGATTCAGTTCTTGGTAAAGGTCCTGGAGTTGGGACTAAAGCTGCTGACCGACCTTGGCCTCCAGGTACATTTATGAGTAAATGGATGCACTGGATCTGGATAACGTAACTGCGCATGCATTGAGATTGGTCCGGGTTTTCCAGGGTGAGTGACCGGTAAGGGATGTGGATCAAAAAGGCGTGCTTTACCATTATACAATCATACGGAATAATGTACTCAACGTGGAGATACGCAGCACACCTGTAATTAGTGTACAACAATACTTCAAGACCGCCCTGCGGTGATTCACATATTAATGACCAATGGCCCACGGACTAAACAACGGCCAAAAGTTGCGGTTGACAAGTGTATTAATTGCTGGGGAGGCAGCAGGTGGAGAAATTGGCTTGAAGAATGTAACGGTTTCTTGCTGGTCAATTTTCAAGTCTCCGACACGGCCAAAAGTACATGTTAAAAATGGAATAAGAAGATGTTTTGAACTTGACCCACAGGTGACCAAGGAAGAAAAGCCCGGAAAAATAGGGTTGCGTGTGTACATGACAAAAATGGAGACGCCTGTCTTATTATGTCTTTCTGAGGTGAGAATGGGTTAAACCCTTGAACTACATTCGGAAATTGTTTTTTCATTCTTGGGCAGGTATGAGCAGAGAGCCGCTTGGCTTGACAAGTTACAAGGGTTGAAACTATCACTTAACACGAGAAAATGCATTAAGAACAACTAAGTGAATGGCGGACGGCCAGTCGGACTCGTGTCCATTAGAATGACTTGACTTATGGAACAATGCAAGGAAAAACGGGACTGGAGCAAAAGTATGGACATTAGAGCACAAAAAGGCTGTAAACAAATATTCAGGAGGTCAGTATGGCAGGGTCAGTTGTAAAGGCTTATATGTGCATGTTCGGATTCAAAGGGATGTGTCGGTCAAGGCGATCCATTATTACGTGGAGAACAACAAACAATGAAGAATGATCCTGTAATCCTCTAGCTGACTGACTAACAATCGATTTTTATAATGAAAATGCAGGGCATCGGGACAAGGTTCGGTACGGTAAATCGCAGGGTAAATTCCCGCCAAGTTTATGGTCAAGGTAAAAATTATTTATATGGGCTGATGAAATAATGTTGTTACCTAACCGTGAGGAAAGATGGATTATTTCATGTGTAGGAGGTATGAATATTAAATTTTGGAACGTTACAAGAAATGATTTGTGAAGCGATATTCTGCAAATTCGCGATGGGGTCAAGAGCTATCTTGAGTACCGTTGGAACCTTTTTTGAAGAATGGGTTACCATGATATGGAGTTTTAACTTTACGTATTTTTACTAATTATGATGATTTGTGGCTGACGCAATAAATAACCCTTGGTGTTGCATACAAAACGTTTTTCTGCGATAAAAAGTGGGCGGAGTAAAGGCAAAAGGCCTCAGAAGAAGCTCTTGGAAAGATGGTAAGGCTCGATAGCAGCGCTCCTGCGCGAAAAAAGTTCCACCGTTACAAATGGCGGAACGGCAGCGCTGCTGCCCTGCGCTGCCGCCTGGGCAATAACCGAAAGTGTATTACGTGATACGGTTGAAGTTGGCGTAAATTTCCTGAATAATGTTATTATTATTTTTCCATTGCAACTCCTCGAAATCGTGAAGAGGAAGACGATGAAACTCTGCCGAATTTCACAGGTCAAGTAATTTTGGTGCTGAAAAAGGCGCCGCTGCCAAATGCGTTCATGTTGAAATGACTTAAGAAAGTTTGAGTGTTTCCGGTGGATCATCATAATCAGCCTTCAAACTTATCTCTTGTATTTTGCACGCCGACGCTTTACTGTTATTCGGCATGAGGAGTGTCGGCGCTTAGAAAAAAAGTGTACCAAAATAATACACTTGTTGAGCCCGAGCCAACGGGTAGTTTGACTTCGAACTGCGCGTGTCGAAATGGAGAAAAAGAACAAGAACGTGCGTTTAAAGGTGTGGAAAATGACTTTTATAGTGTTTCAAGAAGCTGAAGCCCAGAGATGCCAAAATATGAGTGAAGTAGAAGTCAAAATTTTTCACCAAATTTTTGCACTCTGTTAACCATTAAGCGAAACGGTGCTGGCGGCTTCGGACTTGATAATGATAATATGAGGTCGATACGGAAAATTAGGGGCAATTTCAGCTTAATTTGCAACGTGCCAAAATGGTCCCGACTTGAGGTGTTGGATGAAGTACTTTTTGAGCTGGTCATTGAGGAAGATGTAATCAAAAGTGTGCCCATTGAGCGCTTCAAAATTAACCCTCGATGGGCAGTTAGCATCGTTACGCATTTGATTGAGGAGCTCTCAATTGAAGCCCATGGTTCTTGGAACCTGTAACAATATGCGGTTCGAGTCCAAAATTGTTGACAAAAGTATTTGAGAACCTCAGGATCCCTGTGGTGACACCAATTGGCACTGAAATGAGAAGATGTAAACAGAAGGTTGGACAAAAGCGCGGTTTAAATTAAACCGATTCTCAGAGATTTTGGCAAAGACTGCTGGGACTGAGCTACTATTTATATTATTGAGTTACGTTCTGAATCAAAAGCGTTGCTTTGCTGCAATTGTTGACGCTGTAACGGTAAGATTGTAGTTGGCGGTTTTCTTTGGCAAAATGACGAATGTGCCAAGGTTATTTAAAAGTTGTTTCTTTTTCGGGTGCAATGGTTTTATTTGCCGCCGCGCGGTAAATTACAGAGAAAATTGTGGGAGCAGCCGGCGGACATCGATCCCAGGAAAGAATGGCCGGAACGAACAACAAGTTGAAATGTACAGAACACAAGTAGTTAAAGAAATTAAGTAACAGAAGAATGCAGATCTTGTTGGAAAGGAAGAAGAAGAAGAAGCGTGGTTTACCAACGGCATGATGCCACTTGAGCGAATTTTCGCAGTTTCGAGAGTGAATTAAAAGGATGCGGTTTGAGGAGCAGATTGTGTGGCGATGATGATTTCGGCAACTGTAATCAAGGAAACAGGTGAAGAGATGATTATGACTTTGTCATGATGATCATCTGGGAAAAGTGGAATTGGAGCTGATTATGTAAAAGTAAACTGAATTACTGGGAAGTCTGGGATGAGGAAAAAGTAACTGTGAATGCAGTGTAAGCGCGCAGTTGCGCGCTGAGCAAAGCTAAAAATTACTTGATGGGATTTTTTACCGAACAAGTTTGGGAAATGGGTTTACCTGAGATTAACAATTATTAAGCTGGAGCTAATAGGGTTTGTTATTTGTTCAAAATAAATTGACAAGTTGACAACAATGATCGATTTAAGAGGAGGTAATGATTTCCGGTGTTTTGGAAACGCTGGTGGTCCTAAAGTGAATTTGTACACTTTAGAGGCTTGAGATCATCAAAGATCATTCAAGGTGGTAGTGTTTTTATAATGTGTGGAGACGTGACAAAACCGTCAAATTTCAAGCTATTAAATGGCATTTCAAGAGAACCTTTGAGCGTTTTCAGCGTGCACGAAGCGTGAAACCGCAAACTTTGTCGATGTTGGAAGGATGGAAGCAGTAGAATCGGGGAACAGCGCGGCGCTTTGCCCCTTGCTGAGCTCCGTTTTTAAGACAAAAGTTGCTGGGCTGACAGACCAATTGAGGCAATTGGGCTTTGTACTTAAATTTTGCAAGGCAATATGTTGGTGATACACGTTTCGAGGAATTGCCAAACTGGAACTTGGCAGAACTGGTTCATTCCAAAGCAACCACAGACTGCGCTGCGCTTCGGAGGTTCTCAACCTGCACGCTCGCTTTGTTGGCGCTTGACAAGTCTGCGAAATTGCATGCGAAGTTTTAAATGGGGACGTTAAACTGCCGTGCGGTGGTCTTTTAAATCTAGAAACAAGAATGTGGATTTGGCTTGACTGAGGAGCAGTAGCAAAAATTGGACGAAAAACAATGGACAAAAAGCTGAGATGTCATTAACGCAATTACGAAACTGAAAAATTTGACAAAGTTAGGTTCAGTCTGCGAGGTAAGAATGCTTTACAGCTGGAGCAAAATTCTAGTATGCTGAAACATTCTTGAATTCGGTGAAATTGCACTGCAGAAGCGAGTTTTGGAAGTCCAGAAACAAGCCTGAGGCCGTTAATTTTGGTAGCAGTGGGAGTGATTTCCATTAAGTCAATGAGTTACTGGAGGCGTTTGCACATTTTCGTTTATATAATTGAAAATTGACTTGTTAAACGTTATTGTAGAAGATGTGTGAACATTAGTACAATCAGATCACAACGACAGAATACTTCGAAGTGGTCCAGTTTTTTTGGAAACTTTGCTCCTTGTTAACACATAAGGAGTGACAAGACAATTGTAGAGCTGTCAATGCTTAAGCATCAGTTGAGTCGACTGGAAAAATTGGCAAAGACCAGTTTTTGTAGCATCATCCATAAATAAAATATTTATACAAACTTTTGCACTTTGATTTAGCCGGAGGCACATGAATCGCATGACTTTTTGTCAAGTACAAATACCAAATCAAATACCCAAGGAAAAATGTGGTTAATTGAAATTAGAATGAGATCATCCTATTATTAAACAGGGCTTGAACCTGATCCTGGTCTGGACAAGAAATGAAATTAAACTTAATTTTTCTGAGCGTGTGAAAACAATAGCTACTTTTCGTGCTTATATAATTTTAAACGTGACAGAAATTAGAAAATTAATCTGGAAGACTTTTTGAAGGAAGAAGCATCCCAAAATGTTTCTCTTTACGGCTCAAGATCAAGATTCAATGCAAGATCTATTACAACAAGCATCATTATGAAGAATTTTTTGCTCAAGTTTTTTTGCCATGCCAAATATTGATATGATATGTTCCAATGGTCAAATCCACGCTTTTATTATCTATGGCTCATCTGCTAATCTCGTCCGTCCGCCCGTATAATAATATCAGTTTCATCTCTCCTCCTCGTCCAGAGCGTGTTTAATTTCACTTCTTCAGCATTAGCAATTAGCGGTTAAGATTTGCCCTGGGGTCGATACGTTCGCTAAGCCAGCACGTGGTATTTCAAATTCGCAAAATGGCAATACATATTCCAGTTCGGTTGAAACAACAGAACAGGAGATGTAAAAAAAAGTTGCCTTTGAAGAAACGGCGGTTGAACTCGCGCTGGAGGAAGGAGATGAGCAGCGCAGCGCAGCTGCGCTGTGCTGACGGTCATTACTACCTGGCTGAATATTCCTGGCGAATTTGGTAGACTCAGAGGCAAGTTTGCGAATTCTCAAAGCCGTGCAAATAACCTCTTATCTGGATGTAAGTTTTGTTAACAAAGTTTGTTTGCTTGCTTCAACTGCCAAGTGGAGGGAAATTTCAGAAGACGTGACAAGGCTATAATAGCAAAGAAACGGACGGAACATTACGTAATATTTTTCAAGTCCAGCAAATTCCTCCAAGGGTACAATAAGACATCGGAATATTAATTTCTGCGTGTATAATTATCGAGTGGATATTTTGGCAAATTGTGCGTACTAAAAAGCCTGACAATTGCTTTGCCCATATCCTCACACCTGTAATTACGAGAAACAGCAGAAGTGAAGATGCGTTTACAGGTGTATATAGAGTGACGGAGGAACTGATTGGCTAATTAATAGCTACTGACGCAAAATCGTGACAATCCTTATGACCAATTAGTTTTTCAACTATTCAGCATTGAAAAACACATTGTTCTTAGAAAATTGTATATATTCACAAAAATGGAAATACAGCTGCGGTACATGAGATTTACCGTTGTATTTTGGCTACGGTGATGATGACTAAACTGAATCATAATTAGACAGCGGGTCAATTCATCATTAACTGGCGGTGTATGTTCAACATGTTAAAAAACAGCGTCGAGTCATAGGTGGCAGGTCTGAAGGTTACTATTAAAAGGTGGTGCCAGCAAATATTGCGAATTTTTTGGCAAACAGGGAAATAACGATGAGTTCAACCAATTTGTGCGTATTCGCTAAACAAAGACATTGACAAAATGGTAATAAAATACGCTAGCTGGCTAAGGAAAAACAAGTTTTTGAGGCTTGTATCGCGCTTAGAGAAGTGAAGATGAGCAGAATATTGTTTTGATTTGGGCGCTGCTAACCTTGGTGACCACAGTTTGGTGAACTATGATTTGACATTGACAGAGTCCACAGCAAGGTTTGTTTTTTCTTGGTTGGGCAAAATTAATCAGAAGTTTTTTATAGCTAAATATATACAGGGCTGGCTGAAATAGACTTTTGATTAGAATGATGGAATCCTGGATTTGCACACAAAGAAATTGGCTTTGGCCAATTTTTAGGGAAGATGAATATGAAGAAGAAGAATCGGCAAAAGCGATGATGTAAGTTGAAGGCCGGCCGGAAATTTGTTCTGGGCTCAGTCTAGTCAATGATGCCTTTTCGATTAAATTAAGCAGCGGTTATCAACGTCTTAAGTTTAGTCGAAGCTCTCCATCAGTTGGAGGATTGAAATTAATATCGCCGCATGCCATTTGTGGCGAATCAAAATGGGTGTAATTGATTTTGTAGGAACAATAGGTCTGGACGATTTTGAGTGAGCCCAAGTCTGGACACTGTTAATTAACGTGCGTTTGTGGGCTTTGTGGGCGCATTGTAGCTTTGAATATTCATAGGATTGGGCAGCAAGAATTGCAATTTAAGTCTTTTGTCTTTGAAGCATTGCGAATTGAATGCGTCTGGAAACATGGTTTTTTTATGTAACAACTTCTTTGGTTTTCAATGATGAGTGCTAATGGGCAGATGAGCCATGGATGGAATTGCAACTTTTTTGCAAAGTCAAGGTTGTGTGTGGAATCGGTCACATTTTTGAATGACCTCTGACAAGGTTGGCAGTTTCTAAAATTTTGTTCATTCCAGTGTGATTTTGTCAAAACTTTACTTACCTTTCGGTGCGGAGGAAGAATCCGTTTCGCATGCTGGTGCTGTGTATAGTTATGCATTGTAAACCGGGTTCACTGGAAGAGTCTTGAAAAGTTCACTGGTTTTAAAATTTCAGGTCCACTTCCATATACTATAGCTGTGCATGTTGACGAGCAAAAATCTGGAGGGATCACTTGGAAGTTGCTGGTCAAAAAAGGGGTTCACTGTCAATACATACACAAATTCGAAGGGCTTCTCCAGAAGAGCTATTTCTGGAGGTAATTCAGGGAAGCTGTATCAAACAGCTTTGGGATCCAGGGATAAAAAATGTCCACAGGTTTTACTGGTGTCACCTGGGCTCAGGTGAGTTAATTGAACTGTGGACAGGTAAACAAGAGCTATGTCTTCAACTGACTGTGTGCGTCTCCTCGAAGCTGTGGCTGAAGACTGAAGGAAGTT